>BQNB010027975.1:0-57097 GCA_026074375.1 Tanacetum coccineum
TTTGGTTTTTGATGCCAGTAAAAAAAGTTATAAAGATCCCACTAGTCTCATCCTTAATGGCCAAAAAGAAAACCCAACTAAACCTACTATAGTTATTAGTGACAACAAGGTAATATATCTTGTGATTTATACTCCTCACAAATGTTGGCCCAAATAAGTCCATATGCAACATTTGTAAGGGATGACTGATAGAGCTCATAAGCTTGGTCTTACAAGAGGCTTTATGTTGCTTTCCCTTCTGACAAGCAACACAAGAATTGTCATTTTCAAAAAGCTTTGAAGGTAAGCCTCTAACAAGGTTTCCCCTCACAAGTTTATTCAAAGTTTTAAAATTTATATGACCAAGCCTCCTATGCCATAAATTAGAATCATCTATTGTAGCCTTTGCAATTAAACAAGTTAAACCTCCTGAAGGAACAACATTCTTTAGATCAAAACTTTACATGTTATTCTGTCTAGGAACTTTAAGCAAGACTTGACTTTCATCAAGTAGCTTAAACTCAGGAGATAGAACAAGACATTCAGTCTCAGTGAAAAAAACACTATTTTTCTTGTCACACATTTGTGAGACAGACAAAAGATTAAACTTAAGTTCCTTTACAAAGTATACATCTTCAAAGTCTAATTTCCCAGTCCTAATTCTTCCTTTTCTAGTAATTTTACCTCCTTTAGGACATCCAACAAATGCAACAAATCCTCCATCAATGTCTTAATAATATGTTACGTAGGACTTGTTCCCATTCATATGCCTAAAGCATCCACTATCAAAAATCCCTTGATCCTGTAAAGCATATTGTGGATTACCTTGCACTCAAAATAAGAGAATTAGTTTCTCTTAGGGACCCAAGCCATCACTGACTTGAGTTTTCCTTGAGGATCAACATAGTCAAATCTTTTAGGCATGTATGATCCACTGTCTTTGGAGATATGGTCAATTACTTTTCCTGTCGGTCTCCAAATCCAGTATGTTGAGGACTTAACAGCATTTTCCCTTTTTCCCTCAGCAGTACTAACTACTACCTTTGGCCCAGTAGTATTTACATTATTAACCTTAACATTATAAACTTTTTTATTAAAATTATTGGTTTTAGCTACTAATTTTTTGTTAAAAGGCCTTTTTAATGGTGAATGTGCTTTAAAATAAGAATATTTTATGGGTGATGCAGCATTCACTCTTGGTTTAGATGCAGCAGTATTAACATGCCTGGCAGTACTAATTGATGTTGCTGCTCTTGGAGAGCTTTGCTTAGCAGCATTAACTGGCACTAGTCCAGACTTTGTTGCAACTGCTGTTGGAACAAAATTCCTTTTAGGATGTGGGTGAGTCAATTTGTTTTGATGGTTCACCCTCTGAGCATTGTTCCATACTGGTCTAACTTCCCTTTGACCAGTAACCCTTCCCATATTATTCAACACAGATTTTTCTGCCATTTTATTCTCATAAAAGTTACAGTCCTTGATTAAATGGTTGAGACTTCCACATACAAAACAGGCTTTCTTATTAAACTCAAAATCATCCCCTAGTTTCTGAGTCATTAGTCCATTCCAATTTCTTTTATCAACCCTAGGACTCTGACTTTTCCTAAGGTTTTCAGCTTGCCTATATGTGTTTTGTTCAATAACAGATTTCCTAGTATTTTCATCTGATTTAACAAAATTGATTTTAGCATAACTAGGTTTATTCTGTTCAAATGAAGGTCTAATCACACAATCATCATCACTATCAATCTCCCACTCTTCAATGATAGGAGCACTAGGTCTAACATCTTTAGGTTGTTCCAAACTATCCTTACTAGACTTAGATGTAGTTGATTCATTTCTAGGCACACTAGTGATAGTTTCACTCACATTAGTCTTATAGAAAGAATCATCTAATCCAGTAAAGGACAAGTCAGGTCTTGAGGGCATGTAGTTCCCAGTGTAGGGAGGGGGAACTGCAAGATATCCATTAACCTTCTTAAACCTATCATTTAATTGATTATTTTCCTCTTTAATCTCATTCACACTACTATCAGATGCACTTTCAAACACTTCACTTTTATTCAGATTACAATCATGCAATTCATTTTCATTCATTTGACTATCAAAACCAACACCAAACTTGTTATTAATACTTATTTAACTGTTTATCAGTTTAGTTAGCTTTATAGATGATGTTTCAAACTTTTCTAATTTTAGTTTTAAATCATCATTTTCTCTTAAAGCCTCCGCTAACTGATTTTTAAACTCTGTTATAGAATTATCACTTACCTTAACATCATATTTCAAAAATGCAATGTATTCCTCATAAACAGCTTCATTTTTTTGATGAAGAACAATTCTAGCTTCTAATGATTCTAAGCCTAATTATTAGGCTATTATTTCTAGATTAGCTTTACTTAGACCTTTACGTTGTTGATCAAACTGTTTTTGAAGAGATTGATAAGATTCTAAACATTCATTAGAGCAATTTTGTACCTCAGTATTTGAGCTTGATGAATTGGATGAACCTGAAGATAAATGGACCATTAGAGCAAAGTCTTTGGGTCCTTCTTCAGCTTAATAGCTCCAACCATAACCACCTATCCCATCTTGAACAACCAAGGAATTTGTAGGAGTCTCTACTGGTACAATTCTTCTTGGAGTATCTCCATTTCTATTCCCTTGATTCCTTGGTGCCCTGCATTCTCTAGCAAAGTGACCTCTCCTATGGCAGTTGTAACATTCAACCTTTGTGTTATCAAAGACAACAGTTTCTTTGCCATTGAAATTCAGATTCCTTCCTGTCTTCTTTAAGAATTTCTGTACCCTCATGGTAAGCATGGTCACTTGCCATTTGAGATCCATCTCTTCAAGATCATCAATATCAATCTGCTCCAGATATTCATTATCCAACTCTGGACTCTTAGATTGATTGACAAAGAAGGAAAACATGACATCATCAGTATAGGTTGAGGAATAAGCTTGTCTCTTGAACTAGCAGCAGGAACGTCATGAGCAGTATTAAATGCTTCATTAGTACTGCTAGTATCATCTAAAGATACAAAAGCCACATTCTAAGAGTTTGAGCTTGAGCTTGATTGGCTTTTAATCTCAGCTTCACACACCTTCAAGTTGTTGTACAAATCGTCCATGCTCAACTCATCTAGATCAGCTTTGTTACGCATGATCAAGGCAATATTGTTCCAAGCTGATGGTAGACTTCTTAGCAACTTAAGATTTACATCTTCCTGGGAGATAACTTCACCTTGAATTTCAAATTGGCTGATGAGTTTCTCAAACCTATCATAGGTTTTATCCAGTCCTTTAGATCTTGATGCAGTAAAATTCTCATATTGATGCTTCAAAATGGTTTTCTGCATTTTCTTTCATTCTTTGTTGCCTCCAAACCTGGCCTTGATTACTTCCGATAAGGTCTTTGCATCCTTGATTTCATGAAACTTTAATAGGTGCTCATCTGGAATGGCCAACAACAAAGTGCTTTTTGCTTTCAATTCATTCTTTCTTGCCAGCTTTTGTTCTGCACTTTTAGGAGGAATAGGACCTTCAGTACTAGCTGATGCAACAACAGGTGCATCACTATTTACAATAACCTCCCAAAGAGCATAATCAATATGAGTAAGATATTGCTCCATTCTCATGCTCTATAGATCATAATCTCTAATTTTGAGTACTAGAAGTTTTAGTGCAGACACTGTTTTGGGTAGTTTCTGACTGTGATTCCATCTTCTCTTTGATTTTGAGATATTGTGTAGATATAGTGTTCTTCTTATTTAGAGTTTCTCAACAAGCTCTAATACCACTTGTTGATCCCTTTTGAACAGATCTTTACTTAGCTTATTTAAAGCTTAGTTATAATGGATAGATCCAAGACAACTATAGTAGAAACTAAGATTGAGAATATCACAAACTATGCGGAATCTAGTTTGCAATACTAAGAAGAACAATGAAACAGTAAAATGCAAGATCTTTACTTAACTTTCAATATAATGAATACTATTTTAAGTTACAAAATAGCTATGAATACTAACTATGATTGCTATGCAAACTATGAATACTAATATGAAAACTTGATGTGAAAACTGATATCTAGATCTATGCCTTAGGGTTCCTTTTATACACCAAGAAAAATCTTAATGGGCTTACAAAACGCGTCAAGTGATCATGAATATCTATTCCTAATATAACTCATGCATATCACTTTAGCAGTACTAGCTATATAACTAACAATACTAATAAACTGGCAGTACTAACAATTTGTACTGGCAGTACTAACTAAGCTTAACAGTACTAAGTATTCTCTTGGCAGTACTAAGTTGAACCAGCATTACAAAGTTGTAGAAGCCTTTAATTCCTAACAATTAAGAATAATACGAATACTCTCCTAGTATTAGGGTTACAAAACCTTGAAGCTATGAATAACACTTATCTAATCGTAAAAACACATTAAACTTTATACCCTAGGACCTCCTTTTATACACCAAGGAGTCCTAGTCGATTTATAATATATTCCTAAGACTTAGAATATTCTCTATTATCTATTATATAAATAACTAATACTTATCACATAAGTAATCTTGATCTCCAAACAATCTTTATCCTTTCTTCTGTCTTTATCCTTTCTTTGACAGTAGAAACTTTTTCAGCATTCTTAATCTTTGAGCCGTGGTAATTTATACACTAGCAGCATTAACTGAGCACAAGCAGTAGTAACTACTTAGAATATTTTCTTCAATCTTCACCAGCAGTACTAACTTTACACTAGCAGTACTAATATATAATAACAGTAATAATTGTGAATAAGCAGTACTAACTTTATACAAGCATCACTAACTACTTAGCATATTTTTCATTAAAGTTAATGAACAGCACTAACTTTAGTTTAGCAGCAGTAACACAAACCTGAGCAACAGTAACTCTAAGATCATCAAGAAGCCTTTTAATCCCAACAATACTCCTCTAAACTTGATATTTATCTCGGAAATTATCAAGTTTCTTCATTAAAAGCTCCATAATCACCAGGAGGATGCTTCCAAACACTTCATTAATTCTTAAGCTGTTTTGTAAGAACTTTAAGAAGCTGATATGCCATTTCATTTAAATAATCAACCTGAAGCTTCTTGTTCAGCATATCTGTAATTGTAGATGGTGTAAGAGGATATCTCTTCTCTACCAATATATGAATGTACACATGTTGCATCCTCAACGATTGTACTCCACAAGAATCATATAACTTCTAATCCAACACATTGTAATCATCTTGATTCTTCCATACTTGATCTTCAACATGTGGTTCAAACATTGTATTCAAATCTCCATATAAAATCAAATCTAAGTCTTCCACTGGTCTTGTTGATCCATATTTAGCTTTTACCAGCTTGTATAAATCTTCCAAGTCTTCCCTGCTAAAACTTTTAAGCATTTGACTAAAGAATCTGCACATTTGTTACTTTCCACCAGCTCTTATTATTTGATAATAGCTTTTCTTTCCATCTTTGTGGATCTTCCAGTCAACAATAGTTAGAGACTTAGTAGCTAAAGGTATAGCATTAATTGCTACCTCTTCTTCATCTGAAATGACTTCTATTAGATTTTGAAGCTCTGCTGTTTCTTTATCCTCATCTACCTTATGCTTCTTAATACTTTCTTATTCTAACTCTTCTCCTGCTCTTTTAGAACTAACTTCCATCACTTTTGCTTCTGCTTTCTTTAAATTCTCTTCCAGCTTTGTTTCTGCCTTCTTGGAACTCTCTTCCATCAACTCAATTCTGTAGTCAACAAAGGTATTCACCCTTTTCATTGTTTTTTCAAACAATTCTTAAATATCTGCAAAGGACTTGTTCTTCAAACATTTAGGCTTCTATCCTTCCATGTTTTTCAGATAAGTACACATGATATTCCTTTGTTGAGCTTGAGTTGGTGGTTTGTTCCTCTTCTTTTCAGCTCTCTTAGCTGCAAAATGTTTTCTTCTTTGCTCTAAGAATTGTACAAATAATCTTGCCTTTTCTTCATCAGTCAATTCTTCTTGCTCTTAAGCTTGCAGTCTTTGAGCCAACTGATAATTAGCTTCAACTTTAGCCTGAACATCATCCCAAGCTATGTTGGCTTCTTTAATTTGTTGAGCTTTTTCTTTGGCAAGCCTTTCTTCTTCTTCTTCTTCAGCTTGTAGATTGAAGGAAAGTTCTTCATCAAGCCTCATTTGTTCAAGCCTCTTCATAGGCTTCACTTGTTCCACCACAGGCTCTTCAAACATAATCCCTTTGCCTTTGTCATGTATAGGTATGATTGTTATAGGTGTTGTTGTAGTTGTACCCTGCACTGGTTCTTGTATCACAACCTTATCAGCCTTGGGTTTTGCACTCTTCAACTCTGCTAGTGCTTGAACTAAAGTAATTTCATCATCAATTATTGTAGCAGCACTAACTGGAAGTGTACTGGCAGCATCAATCACAACAACTACTTCCTCAACAACATTTTTCTTTTCACCATCTTTAACAGCAACTTCACTTTCAACAACCACCTCATCACTAACTAAGTCATGTACTCCAAACATATCTGTATCAGCATCAAAATGAGTACAAACTAAGGTAATTCCTGCATCAGTATCAATATCAGCTATCCTCCCCTGTTTGGATGCATCCTCACCCAAATCTTCTTCACCTTTAGAGGATTCTACCCTAGCACTCAAAGAAACTTTATAAAGTCTTTTAATCCCATGAGTTCTTGACCTCTTTTTCTATTCAAGCTTCTTGACCCTCCTCTTTAAATTGACAATCTCTTCAGCTTGTGTGGTCTTTGTCTTTTCCAAATCAAGAACTCTTGTTTGTAAATTGGTACATGATTCCATCAATTCATTAAGTTTTAGACTATCCTCACCACTTTGAAGTGTGTTACCTCTTACGACCAGTGGATCATTGGAAAGTTTAGATACATTCTTAAACCTAGTTTGAGCAATTATATCCCCCATGGTTTCTTGGCTCCTGGGACCACCACCTGAAGTAGTTCTATGGGAACCAGCTTCATTAGGTGTTGCCTTGGATCGGGTCTTAATGATGTTACCACTGTCCTGCTCTGCTTCTAAGCTACAAGCAGTGGTGACAACCCTTACCAAACTATCATCCAACTCCTTATAGACAGCCTCATTTGCAACAGTATCACTAGCTTTTGTACATGCAAAATCATTAGACTGTGTTCCTATAACAATTGGCTCATAATTCATTGTTCTTGTTAGTGCATCAATATCAAATAGCCAATCTGGTCCATTACCTACAACATTAGGTGTATTCTCACTAAACCTAATATGCAAGTTTTCTTCCACTATCCTTGTTCTACTATTGAATACTCTAAAGGCTTTACTATTCAATGAGTATCCAACAAAGAAACCTTCATCAGCCTTACCATTAAATTTGCCTAAGTGATCTATGGTATTAAGAATAGTAACAGGACACCCAAATGGTCTTATAAAACGTAAAGTTGCTGTTCTACCATGAAAAAGTTCATAGGGGGTCTTGTTATGAGGCTTAACTACTAACACTCTATTTTACATATAGCAAGCAGTATTAACTGCTTCTGCCTAAAAAGTAATTGGCAACTTAGAATCAACTAACATAGTCCTAGCAGTCTCAATTAGTGTCCTATTCCTCCTTTCAACAACTCCATTTTGTTGAGGAGTTCTAGCTATACTAAATTGTCTCAAAATACCTTTCATCTCACAAAACTGATTCATTTCTCTATTTTTGAACTCTGTTTCATTATCACATCTAATCACCTTAACCTTGTGATCTACTAGATTGAGTTCTCTATTTTGGACTTACAAGAGGCTCTATGCTGTTTTCCCTTTTGACAAGCAACACAGGTTTGATCATTTTCAAAAAGTTTGGAGGGTAAACCGCTTACAAGATTTCCCTTAACCAATTTATTCATAGTTTTAAAATTAAGTGTCCTAGCCTTCTATGCCAAAGTTTAGATTCATCAGATGTGGTTTTTGCAAAAAGGCAAGTTAAACCTCCTTTAGGAACTATGTTCTTTAAATCAACACTATACATATTGTTCTTTCTAGGAACTCTAAGTAAAATTTGACTTTCATCAATTAACTTAAAGTTTGGAGATAGAACAATACATTCAGTGTCATTAAAAAAACACTATTCTTTTTATCATACATTTGTGAGACACTAAAGAGATTAAACTTTAACTCTCTTACAAAGTACATATTTTCAAAATCTAGATTACCAGTTTTAATGGTACCTTTTCCTGTGATTTTCCCTCCTTAGGGGTTCCCTCCAAAAGCAACATATCCTCCATCTATCTCTTCATAGTTTGTAAGATAGGATATTTTCCCTGTTATGTGCCTTGAGCATCCACTATCAATCACTCCTTGATCCTGTAAATCTATTTGTAGATTGCCCTACCCATTAGATAAGAAAATCAGTTTCTTTTGGGGACCCAAGCCATCACTGACTTGGATCTGCCTTGTGCATCAATATAATCAAACTTCTTTAGGGTGATTGATGCATTGTTGTATTTAGAAACATGGTCTAAAACTTTAGTTTTTGGTTTCTAAACCCAACAAGCTAAGGCCTTAACAGCATTAACATTATTTTCCTTAACAGCATTAACTACTGTTTTTGGCCTAGCAGCATTAACTACTGCTTTTGGCCTAATAGTATTAACATTTTTATCCTTAACAGTATTAACCCTGTGATTAAAATTACTATTTTTAAATGTTGCATTCTTGTGAATGGGCCTCTTAACAGTTGAATGTGCCTTTTCAGAAAGATATGAAATTGGTTTAGCAGCATTCACTTTTGTTTTTGTGTGAGCAGCATTAACTTATCTAGCAGTATTAATTGATACTAAGCCAGACTTCATTAGTACTGCTCTTGGAACCATGTTCTTTTTAGCACATGTGTGAGTCTTTTTAGCAATGTTTTGATGATTCACCCTTTGAGCATTGTTCCAAACAGGTTTTACCATCCTTTGTTTTTGAAACTGTTTATAATGGTAATTGCAATCAACTTGCAAATGATCAAAGCTTCCACACACATAACAGGCCTTATTAAACATCTCAAAATTGCTTCCTAGTCTTTGAGACATCATATTGTTCCAATTTCTTTGATTGCCTCTTGGACTGTGAGTGTTTTGCCTATGTTTCTCAACTTGTTTAACAGTTTTCCTAGCAGTTTTCTCTTGTTGCTTAGGTTTGACAAACTCTATCTTAGCAATACTAGGCTTAACTGTTTTCTTCTCAGTTTTAGTTTGAGACACATTTTCTTCCTCACTATCTGATACCCAATCTTTAATAATTAGATAATCATTAGACTTCCTAACTACCTTAGACACTTCTTCATCAAACTTTCTATTCTCAACTACATGCTTATTAACAAACTCATCTAAACCAGTAAAAGACAAGTCAGGTGTTAGAGGCATGAAGTTTCCTGTGTAGGGAGGTGGAACTGCATTATAGCCTAAGCCTTTCTTGCAGTTGTCAACAATCTGACTTTCTATGAGTTTGTTTAAGCTTTTAGATGCATTTTCAAATTTGTCTACATTAAATTGAATTCCATCCTTTTCTTTTTGAGCTATTTCTAGCTTCTTCCTGAGCTCTCTGATAGCTATATCTTTACATTCAATTTCAAATTTTAAAACCTTTATATATTGTGAATAAATAGACTCATTTGCCTTATAAACTTCAAGTTTCTCTTCTACTGACTTTAATCCTGACTTATATGCTAGAACCATTAACTAAGATTTCTTAAAATCTTTATGTATTTGATCATATTGAGATTTAAGGGTTTCAACAGTTTTCAAACAAGATTTTGAACAATTTGATTTGTTAAATACCTCTAAGTCAGAACTTGAAGATGAGTAAGCCATGAGTGCATAATTGGGTCCTTCTTCTGCCTGATCACTCCAGTCATACCCACCAAGACCATCACATGACACCAATGTTGTGGAAGTGGATGTTTCCATAGGCACAGTCCTTCTTGTGCTTTCCTTGTTCTTATAGTCTTGATTTTTTGGAGCTCTACACTCTTTAGCAAAATGTCCCTTCTTGTGGCAGTTGTAGCACTCTACTTTGGACTTATTAATGCCAACAGACCCATTGCCATTGATAGTAAAAAACCTTCTAGCCCTCTTAGTCAACATAGCCATTTGCCATCTCAAATCCATCTCTTCTATGTCATCAAGATGGATTTGTTGCAATTCCTCATGTGCAAGTTGAAGACTATTTGGTTGACTAGTAAGGAATGCAAAAATAATAGCATCACTCAAGTTATCAATATTTGTAGAGTTAGCAGTATTAACTTGAGTGCTAGCAGTAGTAACTTCATAAGTAGTATTAACTGTTTTATTAGTGCTGCTAGTGTTGTTATTTGAAGAGGACACAAAAGCCATGTTATGTGTGCTTGAACTTGAGCTAGACATCCCTTTGACTTCTGGTTCATACACCTTAAGGTTATTGTAGAGATCATCTATGCTCATTGTATCCAAATCAGTTTTATTCCTCCACACAACAACATGTATGTTCCACTCAAATGACAAACTTCTTAATAGCTTCTGGTTCACATCTTCTTGTGAAATCGTTTCTCCCAAAAGAACCAACTGACTCACAAGCTTTTAAAGCCTATTAAAAGTTTGATCAAGCATATCTAAGCTTGGAGCAGTAAAGTTTTCATATTGCTGCTTTAAAAGATTCCTTTGGGTCTTCTTTGTAGCTGCATTCCCACCAAATCTCTTTTCTACAGCTTCCATCAATAGCTTAGCATCCTTAATTGAGTTAAACTTTAACTGATGTTCATTAGTAATTCCCATCATTAAAGTACTTCTAGATTTCACCTCTAATCTTTTCTGAGCCTTCTCTTTAGCAGTTGTAGGAGGAATTACTTTCTCAACACCCTCTACAATTTTTGTTTTTGGTGTAGTGTTTCCATTCTCTATGACAAAGATCTTATGTATAAAAATAGGTTCTTCTTATTCAAAGCTTCCCAACAAGCTCTGATACCACTTGTTGATCCCACTTTAATAGATCAAATTCCTTAGCTTGTATAAGATTTAGTTATATTAGATAAATCTAACACAACTATAGTAGAAACTTTGTTTGAATGTATTAAAGATTATACAGAATCTAATCTACAATAATAAGAAGAATTCTTAATGAAACAGTAACATAAGATCACAATTCAACAAACAATAAAAGCTCCAATATTATTAAGAATAATACGAATACTCTCCTAGTATTAGAGTTACAAAACCTTGAAGCTATGAATAACACTTATCTAATCGTAAAAACATATTAAACTCTATACCCTATGACCTCCTTTTATACACCAAGGAGTCCTAGTCGATTTACAATATATTCTTAAGACTTAGAAATATAGTAGAACAAGGATAGTATAAGAAAACTTGCATATTAGGTTTAGTGAGAGTACACCTAATATTGTAGGTAGTGGATCAGATTGTCTATTTAATATTAATGCACTAACAAGAATAATGAATTATGAGCCAATTGTTAAAGGTACACAGTCTAATGGTTTTGCAGGTACAAAATCAAGTGATAATGCAGGTCAAGCTAGTAAGGAAACAAAACCTGTCAAAGATTACATTTTGCTACCATTATGGACTGCTGATCCACCATTTTCCTAAGATCCAAAGAGTTCTCATGATGATGAATCCAAACCTTTAAGTAATGACGGAAAGAAGGTTGATGAAGATTCAAGAAAAGATAGTGAATGTAATGATCAAGAGAAGGAAGATAATGTTACCAGCACTAACAATGTTAATGTTGCTGGCACACATGAAGTTAATGATGTTGGTGAAAAAACAAGCATTGAACTTCCTTTTGATCCAAATATGTCTTCTTTGGAAGATTATAGCATATTTGACACCTTAAGAGATGATGATGCAGAGGCTGACATGAGCAATTTGGATATAATAATCCAAGTCAGTCCTAATCCAACTACAAGAATTCATAAAGAGCATCCTCTTGAACAAGTGATTGGAGATTTGCAATCAGCTATACAAACAAGAAAGATGTCAAAGAATTTGGAGGAACATGGGTTTGTTAGTTCTATTCAACAAAGAACAAATCATAAAAACCGTCAAAACTGCTTGTTTGCTTGCTTTTTATCACAAGAAGAACCCAAAAAGGTAATTCATGCTTTGAAGGATCCAAGCTGGATAGAGGCTATGCAGGAAGAGCTTATACAATTCAAGTTACAAGAAGTTTGGACTTTAGTAGATTTACCAAATAGAAAAAGGGCTATACGCTCAAGAATAAAAAGGATAAAAGGGGAATTATGATAACAAATAAAGCAAGATTGGTTGCTCAAGGGTACACACAAGAAGAAGGGATTGACTATGATGAAGTCTTTGCCCCTGTTGCAAGAATTGAAGCAATTAGGCTATTTTTAGCTTATGCTTCATTTAAAGATTTTGTGATGTATCAAATGGATGTAAAAAGTGCTTTTCTCTATGGGAAGATTGAAGAAGAGGTGTATGTATGTCAACCACCAGGATTTGAAGATCCAGACATTCCTGATAGAGTATACAAGGTTGATAAAACATTGTATGGACTACATCAAGCTCCTAGAGCATGGTATGAAACCTTGTCAACATATCTTTTAGACAATGAGTTTTAAAGAGGGAAATTTGACAAGACCTTATTCATCAAAAGGAACAAAGGTGGTATTTTGCTGGTCCAAGTTTATGTGGATGATATCATCTTTGGTTCAACAAAGAAGGAGCTATGCATTACATTTGAGAAGTTAATGCATGAGAAATTTCAGATGAGTTCTATGGGAGAACTTACTTTCTTCTTGGGATTACAAGTGAAACGGAAGAAGGTTGGCATATTTATTAGTTAAGATAAGTATGTTGTTAAAATTTTAAAGAAATTTGAGTTTACAGAAGTCAAGACTGCAAGCACACCAATGGAAACTCAAAAGCCTTTGCTCAAGGATGAAGATGATAAAGAAGTGGATGTTCATATGTATACGTCAATGATTGGTTCATTGATGTATCTTACATCTTCAAGACCTGACATCATGTTTGTTATGTGTGCCTGTGCTAGATACCAAGTCAATCCAAAGATTTCACATCTTCATGCTGTGAAAAGGATTTTTAGGTTCTTAAAAGGTCAACCAAAATTGAGCCTTTGGTATCCAAAAGATTCTCCTTTTAATTTGGTAGCATACATTGATAGTGATTATGCTGGAGCAAGCTTGGATATGAAGTCTACAACAGGAGATTATCAATTTCTTAGATGTAGATTAATATCATTGCAGTGCAAGAAACAGACAGTGGTTGTAAATTCCACAACAGAAGCTGAGTATGTGGCTGCTTCAAGTTGTTGTGGACAAGTGCTTTGGATTCAGAATCAACTACTTGATTATGGGTACAATTTTATGCATACCAAGATTTTTATTGACAATAACAGTACTATTTGCATAATTAAAAATCTTGTTTTTCATTCAAAAACAAAGCATATAGAGATCATACATCATTTTATTAAAGATTGCAATGATAAGAAATTGATTCAAATGGTCAAAATCCATACTGACAAGAATGTTACAGATTTGCTTACAAAATCTTTTGATATAAGTAGAATTCAATATTTGATTGCTAGTATTGGAATGTTAAATCTTTAAAATCTTTTGTCTCTTTATGTGTTTGTAGAGTTTTGTATGAATTAGTACTGTTATTCATGTCATTAAAATTTCTGCTGTTAAGTATAATTAGTGCTGCTAGTTATTCTTAATACTGCTGAGTTACAACTGTTAGTTATACTTAATACTGCTAAGTATAATTAATATTGTGTTAATTGTGAAAATTTCTATGGCGTGTGTTTTCTTGGTTTTTGGACTAACATTTTGCAGGATAATTAAAGATTGATGATGGAAAAGCTGGTTATTAAAGAAAATAGACAAAGAGTTTTGGTGAGAAAAAGAATTGAGAGAATTGGTGAGAATAAAAACAGAAAGAGAGCTATGTGAAATAAAAACAGAAAGAGTGATTTGGTAAGTAAATGAATTAAGATAATTTGTGAGTTGAAAACAGAAGGAGAGTTGAATATTAAAAACAGACAGAGTGCTTGGACTGGAATTGAAGTTAATGCTGCTAGGCATTATTTACTACTGCTGGTGAAAGTTAATGCTGCTATGCATAAACTTACTAATGCTGGTGAAAGTTAATGCTGCTAGGCATAAACATACTAATGCTGGTGATGGTTAATACTGTTGAGGGTATTTTCATAAATACTTCGATTAAGGGTTTCAATTACTCATTTAATCGATTTCACTCTTTCATATACTCTTTAATCATAGAACCTAAATCAATTTTATCATCCATCATCAAAACCCAACACAATGACGACCCTAAAGTCTGCTGATACTCAAAACATGGTCGCATTCTTGTCTAAACCCACAGAAAGTAAAGGGTTTGAACAAATTAAGGATTTATTGAATGCACACCTAGTAAGCATGCATTAATGGTTAATCCTACAATCTATACTTCGTTTATTGAACAATTTTAGGCTACTGTCAAGGCAAAAACTATCAATGGGGAAGTACAGTTACAAGCCCTAGTGGATGGGAAGAAGATAATCATAACTGAATCAATTGTGAGAAGAGATCTTCAACTAGAAGATGTTGAAGGTGTTGATTGTCTACACAATGCTACCATCTTTGAACAACTTGCATTAATGGGGTATGAGCAGGTTTCACAAAAACTCACTTTTTAAAAAGCATTCTTCTCCCCAGAATGGAAATTCCTTATTCATATTGTTTTACAATGCTTAAGTCCAAAAACAACTGCATGGAATTAATTTAGTAGCACTATGGCTTCTGTAATTATCTGCTTAGCTAAAAACCAAAAGTTCAACTTTTCAAAGTTTATTTTTGAAAGTATGGTGAAAAACTTATATAATATGGGCAAATTTTTTATGTATCCAAGGTTTGTACAAGTCTTTTTGGATAAGAAACTAGAAGGGATGTCAAATCATAATAGGATTTATGTTACACCCTCTCACACTAAAAAGATTTTTGGAAACATGAGAAGGGTAGGGAAAGGTTTTTCTGAAAGGGAAACACCCTTATTTCCAACAACGGTGGTACACAATCAAGAAGAAATGGGTGAAGGTTTAGCAATTCCCACTGATCCCCATCACACACCCACTTTTATTCAACCATCTCCTCAACCTCAAAAGACTCAAAAACCTAGGAGGCCTAAGAAGAAGGATACTCAAGTACCACAGTCTAGTGTTCCTAGTGATAATGTTGTAGATGAGGCTGTCTATAAGGAGTTGGATGACAATTTGGTGAAGGTTGCCACTACTGCTTCTATCTTAGAAGCAGAGCAGGACAGTGGTAACATCATTAGGACCCCATCCAAGGCAACACCTAATGAAGCTGGTTTCCAAGTAACTACTTCAGGTGGTGGTCCTAGGCGCCAAGAAACCATGAGGGATACAATTGCTTAAACTAGGTTTGAGAATGTATCTAAACTTTCCAATGATCCACTGCTCTCTAGAGGTAACACATTTCAAAGTGGTAAGAATAGTCTGAAACTTAATGAATTGATGGAATTATGTACCAATTTACAAACAAGAGTTCTTGATTTGGAAAAGACAGAAGAAAGGATAAAGATTGTTTGGAGATCAAGATTACTTATGTGATAAGTATTAGTTATTTATAGAATAGAGCATAGAGAATATTCTAAGTCTTAGGAATATATTGTAAATCGAATAGGACTCCTTGGTGTATAAAATGAGGTCCTAGGGTATAGAGTTTAATGTGTTTTTACGATTAGATAAGTGTTATTCATAGCTTCAAGGTTTTGTAACCCTAATACTAGGAAAGTATTTGTATTATTCTTAATAATATTGGAGCTTTTATTGTTTGTTGAATTGTGATCTTGTGTTACTGTTTCATTAAGAATTCTTTTTATTATTAAAGATTAGATTCCGCATAATCTTTAATACATTCAAACAAAGTTTCTACTATAGTTGTGTTAGATTTATCTAATATAACTAAACCTTATACAAGCTAAGGAATTCGATCTATTTAAGTGGGATCAACAATACAACTCCTACACACACTAACTAATTTTTCTCCTACCTCCTTCTCAAATGAGGTGCTCGTTGATATATAAAGCCTTCAATCATTGCATAGGGATTGAATCCTAGGACCTGCCAGCACACACTATGCCTGATCCACCAGTCTTATCGTGACATGTGTCCCTCCAGAACATTCTTTTGTTGGATCGGGCGTCCGAGCCAACCACTGAACCATGAATCCAAACCTCAAAGTAGTTCCGAACCTCCAGCTCACACCCGAACTTGCAGATATTATTAACAGATACAATGCCACGTGTCACCACGTGAGTGGTGCCACGTGGCCTAAAGGTCCACCGTTACTGATCACACCACTCGGGACCATTCGGTCAACGACGGTCGACGGTGGCGGTCAACGATGGCCCTCGACGGTCAATGGTGGCGGACCACCATTGACCACTGCCGAACACGTCGGACCACACCACCGGACCACCGGTCAACCACCAGTCAACGATGGTTGACTGCCAGTCAACAGCGAGTCAACGGTCGGGTTTGGGTTGCCACGTGGCATCCACGTGTCAGGCATGTGTGTCTACGTGTGTCCATGTGGCCTGCCACGTGGCCGAAGAGTTAATAGCAAGAACGACAACAACAGGGCTCAAACGTGTGACCTTTAAGTCACAAACTCAAACACTCCCACTTTTACCATATGCTCTAGCCTCGTCCATCATAATAATTAGGCAACAATATTTCTTTTATGCTATTTATTGGGCCATATCAAATTTAAGATATATAAAAGGTTCAATTAAGCCATAAAAGGTTCAAATAAGAAAGGTTCACGAGGCAAGGCCGGTACCGTTGGACTCGTAATTTCGTGCTCTTTCCAATGGTGTGATTGTGGGATTTTAACGACTTCATTTGAACCTCGATAAACGTGAAAATGTCATCGAAAGTCACCCGAAAATTACCATTTTTGCTTTGTTTTTAATCCTTTGTACCTGTAAGACATAAAGAAATAATACAAACATATTTCCAACATAATTAATTATATTTTAGTGTTTTAATCCGTTTTAATATGTTTTCCGGGGTACAAATGATGTGTGTTTAAGCACACATCAGTAAGCCTGGTTAATACAATCCTTAAAAAGATTAAATACCATCTTGGCCAATTTGACCCCGTGGTGAAAAAGCGGATTACATCTGATGCTATAACAAAAGGGAATTGGGGTTTGAACATACTAAAGCTATTTTTCTAAAATAAATTATTCCATTTTTAAAGACCTTAACAGACATATTCAATGTTTTTGATAAAGATATTTTAAATGAGGTAATAGAAGTACAAACAATTTTTAACCAGATGGAAGCTGCTGTTCAACAGTGTTTTGTAGCCAAACAGTGTTTTGAAATTCATAAGAAATAAGTTTTTCTTGAAAATGATCGACTCTTACACCAAATCATGTCTCAAGATGTTATAATGTGTGTGATGAATTCTACTGTTGTTTTTAATGATTCTGTGAATGAGGAAAGGCAAAGTAGTGAATTTTGTGTGAAGTGTTTGGTTCTTGATGTTAAGCTTTTGAACAAACAAAATGCGTATAATGATCTTTCAAAAAGTTACTCAAAACTTGAAAAACATTGCATTTCTCTTGAGTTATTAATGCAAGTCAATCAAGAAATTTTTCAAAAGGATTCATTCAGTGATAATCAAAATGCTCTTGAAATTCCAGAATATTTGGAAAATAATGATTTAAAAGCTCAGCTACAAGCTAAAGACACTACAATTTGTAAGTTGAAGGAACATATCAAATCTATGAGAGAAAATGACAAGGAATAGAAAGTCAAACAAGATATGGATGATATTGAGACCATAAACATTGAATTGGAGCATAGTGTGCCCAAATTACTTTCTAAAAATGAGTGTTTACGTAAAGAAATTGAGCATTTGAAAAAGAATAACAAAGATCAATTTGATTTGATTATCAAGACACATGCTCTTTCTAAAGAACACTGTGACTCTTTGATTGCTCAATTGAACTCTAAGTCTATGGAAAATGCGGATTTAAAAGGTCAAATTCAAGACAAGGTTTTTGTGACTACTACATCATTGTTGAAAATGCTGCACAAATACCAATTGCCACCACTATTGCTCCAGGCATGTTCAAGATAGACTTAGATCCTTTAGTTCCTAGGTTATTGAAAAATAGGGAAGCACACATAGACTATCTTAAGCACACTCAGGAACAAGATGACATACTTCGGGGAATAGTCAAACAAGCTAAAGCAAAATAGCCGTTAGATAATGCGTTAGACTTTTCTTATAAGCATGCCAAACGAATTCAAGAGTTACTTATTTATGTTCGAGACACATGCCCTAATGCCTATAAACCTAGTGAGAAATTGATTGCTGTCACACCCATGAAGAAAGTCAAGAAAGTTAGGTTTTCTGAACCTCTCACATCCTCTAGCAACATTAAATAGGTAGAGTCATCTAAAGCATCAAATTCTAACACACCTGTGTTGTCTTCTACAGGATTGAAGTGTTCTACTAGTACTTGTTGATCACAGCCTACAAGCAATAAAAAGAATGATAGGATCTTGCAAACACCAAGTAGCAACATCAAGAATAAAGTAGAAGCCCAACCTAGGAAAGTTAATAAAAAGAATCGTGTTAAAGAACCTATTTGTGATGCAAATGTTAAGCATACTATTTTAAATGCGAATTCTTAATTAATTTGTGTTAAATGTAAGCAATGTATGTTTCATGCAAACCATGATGTGTGTTTTCTTAATTTGTGAATGTTATGAATGTATGCTCTAAATTTAAGTCTGTCAAGAAAAGCCAAAAGCAAAATATTTGGAAACCTACTGGTCATATGTTCACTGAAATAGGATATAAGTGGAAACCGACAGGAAGACTTTTCACTATAGTTGGTAATTCGTGCCCTTTAACTAGGATCACTCCTACGAAAGTAGTGCATCTTAAGGAAACCACTTTTAATTCAGTTGAAACACCAAAAACTAGAGATTAAAGTTTATAGCAGGAGACCCAAACAAATAAAAACTGTAGGTTCGAGTAAAAAAGCTAAGATTATAGAATCTAAGAATGCTAACATCTCGAAACCCAATCATTCGTTAGGATCCAATGCTATAGATGTTCCATCTACTTCTTCTCTTGTCAATGACATGCTGTCCAGATTGTTCTCTGGTATCTGGACTCTGGATGCTCTAAACATATGACAGGGAAATGCTCTTAGCTCATGAACATCGTCAGTAAATTTCTGGGAACTGTTCGATTCGGAAATGAACAAATTGCAAAGATAATGGGGGTATGGTGACTATCATCTGGGAAATGTAATTGTCTCAAGGGTATACTATGTTATGGGGCTTGGACATAACTTATTTTCTGTTGGACAATTTTGCGACGCGGATATTGAAGTTGCTTTTCGGAAAAAGACTTGCTTTATTTAGAATTTAGAAGGTGTTGATCTACTTTCAGGATCCATAAACACAAACATGTACATAATTTCTCTTGATGACATGCTAAAGACTTCTCAGATCTGTCTACTTTCAAAAGCTTCAAAGACTAAGAGCTGGTTATGGCACCGTCGGTTATCTCATCTTAACTTTGGTACTCTTAACAAGCTAGCCAAAAATGGTCTTGTACGAGGCATTCCAAAGCTTAAATTCAAGAAAGATCATCTGTGTTCAGCATGTGCATAAGGCAAAAGCAAGAAATCCTCTCATCAGCCCAAAGCTGAAGACACTAACCAAGAGAAACTCTATCTTTTGCATATGGATCTTTGTGGCTCGATGTGTGTGGAGAGCATTAATGGGAAATAGTAAATCTTGGTGATTGTTGATAATTACTCACGATTTACTTGGGTAAAATTTCTAAGGTCAAAGGATAAAGCTCCTGACACTATTATTAAATGCATCAAAAATATTTAAGTTCGTTTGAATACCACAATCCGTAATGTTAGAACAGATAATGGAACTGAATTTTTCAATCATATTCTTTGAGAATTTTATGAAAATGTCGGCATCACGCATCAAACATCTATTGTTCGCACTCCTCAACTGAACGGCGTTGTCAAAAGGTGAAACCAGACTCTAGTGGAAGCTGCTCGTACAATGTTGATATTTTTAAAAGCTCCATTATTTCTGTAGGCCAAAGCAATCAATACAACTTGTTATACCCAAAACCGTTTTTTGATCCGTCTCTGATACAACAAAACTCCATATGAGCTGATGCACGACAAGAAGCCGGATTTATCGTTTCTTCATATCTTTGGTTCACTCTGTTATCCGACCAATGACAATGAGGATTTGGTTAAACTAAATGCAAAGGCCGATATTGGTAATTTTGTTGGTTACGCACCTAAAGGAAGCTTTTAAGTTCTATTAAGGAGACCAAAAATTTTGGAAACTATTCTTCTATATCGTTCAATGTGTGACAAGCTTATGGCTTCTGTATGGCTTCTGAATAATTTAGTTCAGGATCCGGGCTTCAATCAATGACTCCTGCAACATCCAGTTTAGGACTCGTACCAAACCCTGTTCCTTAAAAACCTTTTAATCCACCAACCAGAAATGATTGGGATCGTTTGTTCCAACATATGTTCAATGAATACTTCAATCCTCCACAAAGTGTTATTTCTCCAGTTCCAGTAGTTGTTGCACCAAGGGCTATTGATATAGCCGCTACACCTTCATCAATAACCATTGATCAAGATGCGCCTTCATCAAGTACTTCATCAACTAACTAACAACAACAATCCTCAATCATCTCATAAGGTGTTGAAGAACTGATACCAAATGCACACTTTGACGATCCATGTCATGAACCTCGTCATGATGTTTCTACTTCACAAGAATCGTCGTCAAATGTGTAGTCCTCTCACTCTCCATTAGAACTGATTAGACTAAGGATCATCCATTAGTAAACGTGATTGGTGACCCATCTCAACCAGTCTCTATGAGAAAGCAACTAGAAACTGATGCCATGTGGTGTTACTTTGATGCCTTCCTAACATCTATAGAACCAAAGAACTTCAAGGAAGCTATGCTCGAATCCTCATGGATTGAGGCAATACAAGAAGAAATTCATGAATTTGAAAGACTACAAGTTTGGAAATTGGTGCCTTTTCCAGATAAAGTAATGTTGATCAAATTAAAGTGGATCTTCAGGGTTAAAAAACACGAATTTGGCGGGGTACTTAAGAACAAGGCTACATTGGTTGCTTAAGGATTCAAGCAGTAGGAGGGAATCAACTTTGAGGAATAATTTGCACCGGTTACAAGAATAGAGGCCATCCGTATCTTCGTAGCAAATGCCGCCAACAAGAAAATGATGATCTTCTAGATAGACGTCAAAATGGATTTCTTAAATGGCGAGCTCAAGGAAGAGGTCTACGTTTCTCAACCAGAAGGATTTGTTGATCAGGACAACCCATCGCATGTGTACAAGCTCAAAAGGCCCTTTACAGTCTCAAACAAGCACTACGTGCATGGTATGACATGTTGTCAAGCTTCCTCATTTCACAACATTTCTCCAAAGGTGCAGTCAATCCAATACTATTTACAAGGAAAGTAGGAAATGACTTATTACTGGTACAAATTTATGTCGATGATATAATATTTGCATAAACTAATACTGCTATGTGTGATGAGTTTGCTAATACTATGACCACTAAGTTCAAGATGTTAATGATGGGGCAAATGTCATTCTTTTTAGGATTACAAATTTCTCAAAGTCCCAGAGGCATATTCATTAACCAATCAAAATATGCTTCTGAAATTATTAAAAAATATGGTATGCTCACTAGTGATTATGTAGACACACCTATGGTAGAAAAGAATAAATTAGATGCAGATCTACAGGGGACACACGTTGATGCTACACATTAATGTGGCATGATTGGATCCCTTGTGTATCTAATGTCCAGTAGACCCAACCTTATTTATGCAGTCTGCTTATGTGCCCGGTATAAGGTAAAGCCTACCGAAAAGCACTTAAATGAGGTTAACTGAATCTTTCAATACCTAAAGGGAACCATTAACATGGGTCTTTAGTACTCGAAGGATATCGGTATGTCTCTAACAACATATTCAGACGCAGATCACGCAGGGTGTCAGGACACTAGGCGTAGTACATCAGGAAGCGCTCAATTCTTAGGTGATAAACTTGTTAGCTGGTCCTCCATGAAGCAAAAGAGAGCTGCGATCTCGAGTACAAAGGCTGAATATAATGCCTTATCTAGATGTTGTGCTCAAATCCTTTGTATGCGTTCACAGCTAACAGACTATGGGTTTACATTCAATAAGATTCCTATGTACTGCGACAACAAAAGTGTGATTGCTCTATGCTGCAACAACGTTCAATACTCAAGAGCCAAGCATATCGATGTACGCTACCATTTTATAAAGGAGCAAGTGGTGAATGGAATAGTGGAACTATACTTTGTTCGGACTTAATATCAACTGGCTGGCATCTTCACCAAACCCTTGCCACGAGAAAGATTCAACTTCTTGATCCAAAAGCTTGGTATGAGAAGCATGTCTCCGGAAATGCTAATACGTCTGATAGAGGAAGAGGACGAGTAATGGTGGCAACTCGTGGTATATCCCGTGTATTATATGTATATAAGAAAATATAAAAAAACCCAAAAAGATTTTTCATTTTATATAAATTTTTTAAAAAGAAAATATAAAAATGTAAAACCAGAAAAGAAAATACAAAATTAAAAAATTAGAAAAATACAAAAATAGGTTTTCATGACATGTCTTTTGAAAATCGATAACATTCACGGCCTTAGAAATGTCATTTAATAATGATACGAGGCTGTAAATGAAGTTTGAGCAGAAGTTCAAAATGATTTAAAACATGTCATATGGCTTGCTATTATTTCAGATAGCAACCCGGTCTTTAACTTAAAGGCAAGTATTTTGCCAAAAAGAAAACTTGACCTCAAAACGGGAAAATTAGTTTTCTCGGGTATGAATTACTTAATATTCATACAAAGGCTTGTGTTTACTTTGCAACACAACCCGTGCTTCCTTTATACAAATTAATGTACGTGTCAGTGCATTTCTTTGTCAAAATAAGAGAAATCTTAGTTTTATGGTGTTGATTTTCAAAATAAAACTTAATCATCTTTGGATTTCATCAGAAAATCATTTTCAAGGCATTTGACCACTCAAATAATGTCTACGGCTCTTTAAATAGAAAACAAGACATTATTTGATTGGGAGAAAATGTCAAATAATATTCTTCAAAATTCATCAAGTGTTAAATGGAAAAAGGTTTTAAACAATAATGGGTTAATATGTAATGGGGAGTTAATTAATTTTAACTTACTTGGGCTTTATATGTTATGTGTTTATACCTTTAGGGACTTGATAGAAAATCCTAAGGCTTAGTCTAGTTTAATAAACTAATAGGGACTAGTTAGTCTAGTCTTATCCTTAGGAAAATTATTAAATGAAAATGAAAAGGGACATAAACTTGGGGGGCATTTGTGTAAAAAATCAATAGATTTTAAATAAAACAAACACACCCACCTGTTTTTTTAACACACAAAACAAACACTCTTTTTTTTCCCTCTCATTTGAAATCATCACATAAGAACACCAAGATTTAGATCTTTTTAATCCTCAAGGTAAAATAGAAACTTGTTTGTTATATCCTAACCATCTCATAATCAAAAGGAATCAGCTAAATACACCTATTTTTACTCGAATAACCCTAGATATAAGTCCAATGTTCTTCAAGTCAAAAATTGGATGGATCTTTAAATTGATTGAGGGATTTTGATCTCTTAGGGGTATATAACACTAGGTTAAAACAGTTCTTAATGGGGTTAACATATGAATGATTTATGTGTGATTGTGTGTTTGACAATATTGGAAACGAGGTCAAGAACTTGTAAAAGTTAATGGGCTTATGTTTGTTTGAGTTATAATGTTCCTATGTGAGTAATAGAGTGTGCTAAAACAAGGTTTAGAACCAAAACTTGAAAATCTTGGGTTTTAGTGTTCATACGAGTCGAAAAGTGCATAGCTTGATATTGTTGTGGTTAATTCATGTTATAAATGGGCTATATGATATTTATGGTTAATAGTGATCATGTTTGAAATGATTTTGATGCTAAAATATGAAGTTTGTGTTGATGTAAATTTGGCCTAGGCGAACTATGCATTTGGTATAACTAGGCGAGTTATATGTGCGCTTCACTGGGCAAAGTATACAAAATTCACTAGGAGAATTATGCATTTTCATTAGGCGAATTATACACAGTGATGAGGTATAATTTTATACACTTTTTTGGGCCATTTTACCCTTATAATCATGCAAAAATGTCTTAAATATGTGCTTAATCGCTTCTTTTTTGCATTTTTAGCATTTGGTGGAAATACACGTGATTTGGGCTTAATTTGGGAAGAAAATGGACAAGGTAGCTAACGGGTGTGAAGATTGATGAAGATTCAAGACCAGACTCAGGAGACACCGTCTGAATATTCCCGACCACGTCTGGACTCAAGTGAGACGCCGTCTGAATCATAGAGACAGCGTCTGGATCAGCCGTCAAGTTTGAAGACCCAAAGAAACCCTAGCTTGGCAACGGCGTCTGGAAAATGGCGACACCATCACGGTTTGAGTTCTATATATACAAACTCAATTCTACGTTTTTAATATACACTTTTGATAGAAGAATTTAGGGTTTAGTTCATGGGAGAACAAGGTGTACCAGATTTTGGGAGTATTTTAGGGTTTCCCAACCCTTCTATATTATCCCTAGTTGCTTGAATCATCATAGTAAAGTTCTTTTATCTTTTATCTTTCAATATGTCTTATTGTTTGATATATAATTGTGCTTCCTCTATCTTGAACATGCTAGGCTAGATCTTTTAAGTGTTGATTATGATTGTATGTGAATTGGTATGTCGATCTTGACTTTGTTGTCTGTTGTGGATGTATGTGCATGTTGTGTACTCTTATAGTGAGACTTGGGAGACAGGTTTGCGTTAGAAAGGATTCCTCCGGTATTCGTTTCATACTACCTTACCCGTGTGTGGTTGATCCCCTTTAGGTATTTATACAAACAGTTTGGGTCTTTATCTAGACTAGGGGCCTTGGTAATAGCGTATACTACCTTACTTGTGTGTTGTCTAGTTAGTTATTTCGTAGACGGCGTTTTCGTGTAATTCGCCATGCAATAGAATAGTACCTATATATACATGACAAGTGTGACAAGGCAATAGAGTTAGGAGAATCTACCAAGGATCATACATGATTAAGTAAATACTATTCCCTCATCATACGAATTCCTCTAATCTTAGTTAGTTTAATTTAGTTTTAATTAGTAGTTTAAAACAAACCACCTTCAAAACCCGAGATTTTACTTGCTTTCATAAAATATAAAAACACAAAAAATAATCTTCTCTCAACCTCTAGTTCTTAGCTACATTCAGTTAGGACCTGTACTGACGCCTATTCCTTTAGAGAACGATAACAACCCCCGTGTCTTGCCTATACTACACTACAACGGTTAGGTACCCTGCCTAGGGAGTTGTAAAACTTGAAGTGAAGGTTACAACCTCATCAAAGTTTTTGGCGCCGCTGTCGGGGAATAGCAACTAGTTTAGGTTCCAATTTTATTTAGCTTGGATCTACTTACTTGAATCCTTTCGAGTAAGATTTTATTTTCTGTATAATAGCGTTTTTGTTGTCTTTGTTTTCCTTTGTGTGTTTGTTCGTAATTTCTATTGACTTGCCACTCTTCTTTTATGGAGAAACCCGAATCCTGCCATCGACCTTAGAATCCCTTGCCCAACAACCATTAGCCACCACTCATATGGAATTAACCGACCGCCAGGGTAAACAAATTACTTGAAATAAGACAAAAAGTCAACTCCTTTCTCTTCAAAACAATTAAGAATTTGCCTAGTGACCTATCCGATACTGAAATCTTTTGTCCTAAGGAAAGAATAAAGGAACTTGAAATAAGAACACAACGAAGAAACGATTTTGAAGAATTATTATTTAAGGATTGTTCCTAACGAGGAAGAGTTGGACTACCATAGGGAATTACTTGATGAAACCGTAACCCCCTTTCTCTACCGATAACCAAGATTAGGAGAGGCGACCTTTGGAGTTTGAGATCCCTTGTGTGATTCGGCACTCGTCTACTTGGGCCATGACATACATGATCTACATCTCCTGTTAACATTATGTCCTTGCTACTATAACAATGCGTAGAGAAAATCAATTTCAAGCTAGGAGAAACCCATTCGAACCTTATAAGTTTTGTAACTTTGTTGGAAGGGCTAGGAATATGCATATGTTTGTCGGGAGCTTCATTTATGTTACAATCTTTGTGATCTTGGAGGAATTGGGCGATGTTATTGATGTTAGGTTAGGCGAAGTAGTACTAGGAATCCCTTTGTGCAAGCATCAAGCTTTATGATGAAACCTAGGATTGGATTAGGGTTTTCCAAAAGAGACGATTGATAGTTAGTTTAGGATGCCCCAGAGAACAAAAGTCCTAGATCTCGTGTCACCTCTAGAAAAAGATAAATTTGAAGCATTCTTTGTCGATAGCTTGAAAATTAGAAAAAAGTTTAAGCATGTCCATCGAAAAAAGAAAAAGGATAATACAGGCTTTGCATGAACCTAGGACGGTTCTTACAAACGAGATAAAGAAACAATCGAACGGACTAAAAAACAATATGTGAGTTCTTCAAGCTTACGGAGTAATTGCGATCCGAGTTAGCTAGAGTCTAGCTAAAATACTCTAATAAATAAAAGAGCTTATTTGGAGGCAACCCAATATTTTAAATTCCGCATTTTAGGAGTGTCGTGTGTTTTAATTCTTTATTTGTTTATTATTATTGTTTGAAAATCATTGTGATCATGCTTTGCTATGTTTTTAACTTTGTCTTAATCTTATTCAAATGTATTTTACAAAAATAAGTGTAAGGGAAAAATCCGGTTTATAAGAACCAAATCTTCAAACAAGTCAAGATAAATAATTTAGATTATTTATCTTGTGTGATGTTTGTGTTAATAATTTTCGTGGTTTTGCAGTAAGTTTTTTGTAGGAAATACTTAATGGATATGCGTGCAGAAAATTTTGAACGAGAAAAAAAACAATTCTCTATAGTTAGTGGAGACGGCGTCTAGATTTTCCAGACGGCGTCCCCACTCCAGTACAGTAAAATTTTGATTTTGATTTTTAAATCTTTTGTATAATTTCTGGAATTTGTACATTGCTTAAAAGATCTGCAGTAAACCACGAATAACTTTAACACATTCGTCCTATCTTTTTAATAATAAGTTTGTTGTTGTGTCAAAACGTAAAGTTATATAGTTGTATGCCTATTATTCTCACCGATTTTACGCTAGGTATGTTTGCACCGTGTCTTTGATTTGCATGTTATATTTCATAAAGAGAAGCCCGGGAGTTCTTTGGAGTTTCATGAGGACAATTCTTGGATGATGATTTAGCCGAGATTATTATTTCTTCTCCAAATTTGAGCATAACCAGGGGAGTACTAGTTTCTTTCGCCCTCTTTTCTCTTCCCTTTATTCGTTTACGAGTACTTTGTAGAACATTGGGGACAATGTTCAAAATAAGTGTAGGGGAAATAAAAGCCTTATAAACTATTCCACCATTTGTCTTGGCTTGAACTTAAAATGATGAGTTATCTATCAAAACATAATTCGTAAAGGGAAATTTTGACCCAAATTTAAAATTTTCATCACATAACCGGTGAAACTAAGTAGCTAGAGCGTCTCATTGATAGGGAATTATACGACTAGCACAAAAACCCTTCCACTTAAATGAATTCACCCCCAAAATTATGAGGTTTACGCCCCTAGATCTTTAGGAATTCGGGTATCCACCATTGATGCCCAAGATAGTTTATATCTCTAAGATTTCTCGAGTTAGGGTTTGAATGCAGTCATATGTGTCTATTCTGTCTTTGTTACGGATGTGTACGTATGGTCTTGTCACCTTTTTTGGAGCTCTTAGCATTGATATTAAATTATATGAGTGTACCAGTAGTATTTAACTTCTAGAACTTGCTTTAGTGATGCATCCCAAGACTGCGTAGTGAGTAATAATATTTATTAAATGATAAGAGACACTAGGATTAACCCATGTTTAAAATCTGTAATTGTTGTTTTAGTCCCCCCGACTATATAACTATCCCACACCCTTGTTCACGCTCACTTTTAGTGCGAAATCCCCCTAGTGAAACCTCAACCATACCCTTAAACCAATTGTGCCACCCAAAACCTTAGCCTACCCTACATGTGTAACACCCCCAAAATAGGTCGCAGTGGAATTATGTCCGAGAGTGTTACTTTATAATACAATAGCACAAGATATGAGAGAATGACCTCTAAATGAGTCATTTGAAAAGTAACGTTGATTTTCTTGAAATTAAACTTGATATAACATTTGTCTCGAAGTTTGCATCATAATGAAAAGCATATAAAAACACAACGAGATTTGATTTGTAGAAACCCATGTATGTAATCTTGTATAGTCTAGACTCCAATGCACATCATGTATGTCAAGCATCTAATTCACTTGAGAAAAACATGCTTAAAAGTGTCAACATAAAGTTGGTGAGTTCATAGATTTTTGTAAATGTAAATGTTGGATCAAAGATTTGTAAAGAGTATATGACCATTTCAATCGTTATAATAGTCACCAAAAATGTATGCATGAATATTGAAATCAAAGATGTGTATGACTATTGTATCCCATACGATAGTCACAAAAAGTTGAGTATAGTTGGAACAAAGCGTTTGTAAAGTATGCATGACCATTGTATCCAATACAATAGTCACCATGTGTGATTACGATTGCACCCCTAAGTTCATGAAACTGCGACGTAGACTTATATGTATGCCACTTTATTCAAGGCACAGTAAGAGTTCATGAGTATGTAGTTGTTGGCCCTGTAGACACCAATCCAGTCGTGCTCCGACATGGTATAACGTTCGTTTCCAGTGATAGCTAATCACCCGAACGGGGATTGTCAATCCCGAATAGATCTATTTTATAACATTCGCGCTTACCCTCCGAGTAATTTACAGTTCATGCAACTTAAGCTAATCCGTAATCATAAGAGTAAAGTATAGTTGTTGCGTCCATAAGTAAAAACAAGTATTGTATCTCACCGTGAGATATGCAAATGAGTGTATAACAAAGTTGTAACGAGTTTGTAACGAGTATGTAAACGAGTTTGTAACCAAGTTACGAAATCAAGTATGTATCAAGTATGTATAAGAGTATGCAAAAGAGATTGTACATGAATATGTAAACAAGTTGTAACAAGCATGGATTCTCCCCCGAGATTTGTAAAGTAATTGTAAAATAAGTGAAAGAGGAGCTATAAACTCACTTTGAGTGAAAGAATCAACAATGTAATTCACAGAATGAAAATGCGTCACGTAAACGTCCGAATGCAACCTAATTAATTTTAGGTCGTATGAGTACTAAGTACTTTTAATAACTAATACTGTATATAATTCTATATAGCTACATCACCATCTAATTGTATGTGTGGAATAATATTTAAATCGCATTTGATAAATAATAACCATGTATTTGTACTCGTATAATCGTATAAATAGTTTAATCGCCTTTGTAAAATAATATTTATAAAGTTTAAAACATGTATAAATATTATTTAAGTGATTCTAAAATGTTTCGTAAATTTTTTTATTAAAAACGAACCAACATTATTCATGTCAGCAAATAGTGCACAAGTATAAAATAGTGCGTATCTTTCTCGTTTTAAGTCCGTTTTGTACGTTATTTATGTCCACGCTTTCGTGTTAAGAAGACGTATCAGAATATTACATTTTAATATTTTTAACCCACTGGTGAACAGTAGTTTTTACTGTTCATGATTACTTATAAAATTATTTTTTGAAATCTCGTAAAAGTCCTATCTTATTCAGCATAACTTCTTCGTTATAGCTCGGATTTTTGAGTTCTTTACGTATTCGGAAACATCATGAGATGTACTATTTTTATAAAATATAAAATCCATGTTTTAATATTTGAATTTGGACAGTAAGTTTTTGTATGTTTCATGATTTATTTTATAAACATAATAAATAAACTTTTCAACAATTAATTTATATATACTTTTTATAAATTAATCAACACTTGTATAATGTATGTTCTTCCTTTTTAACATGTTTTTAACATCATAATAACATATGAAAAATGTACTTTGAAACATGATCAAGATAAAAATCCATTTTATACACATGTAACATTTCCTAGATGAAGATTTACTATATAAACATTACAAAGAGATAAACATCATGAGTGTAGAGTTTTTAGATGACCTTACGATGATGTATGATGAAGAGAAACAAGTTCTAAACCCTAGTTTAGACTCAAACCCAAAGCTTCCAAGACTAGAAAACCCTAATTTTCTAAGAAACCCTAATCTTAAACTTTTCTTGTTGGGAATCATATTTAAGTTGATAAGACAAAACATGAATGAAACAAAAGGACTAAAATCGTCATTCAATAATTCTACAAACTGGTGGAGAATTATTGAAGATTTAGTCAAAGATATCAAACTATAAAGATATCAAAAGATCTCCTTATGAAGAAAGAAGATAACAGAAGATCAAGTTAAATATTTATAACTTTTATGTTTATCTCTTTGTAAAACTTATTATCTCTAGTATATAAAGAAATACAAGATATAGGTTTTAGGCATCCAGAAAAGTGTGTCAAGATGTAAACACCAAGAAAAGTGTATGTGTGTTCTAGGCGCCAAGTCCTCTAAGCAGATGCCTAGGTTTAGTTGGTTTAGCCTCAAGGTAATCAAGGTTTTCCTTGATCCCTGTTACAGTTAATTGATGTAACCGTATTATCTTGATCAAATAATATTGGGGCTGTGGTGAATGTTTGGTAAAACCTTGTTATGATAATATTGATTCTATGTTTTAATATTCCGCCTATGTTATCATTATCCTAGATTCAAGTTGCTTATCTTCACAAGACCCCTATTGGATTATGACAAAAAGAGGAAGAAGATTACAGAGATAGGATTTACAGTTTATTATGTGTGGTGATATGAGCAAGTTACAAATGAAATCTGAATTAAGGGGAAGATTTTGTTTCATTCAGGAAGATGATTACATCTCAACTTCAGGGGAAGCTTTGGCTTTATGATGAAGTTTGTACACGACTTTGTTTCTTTTGTCATCATTAAATAGGAGAAGATTGTTGGGAATTATTGATTTGATGAGACAAAATAAATAAAAGAATGAAACAAGAAGGACTTAAATGCAAAGCTGGAATTCTTCAAAAGATGGAAGATTTTGAAGATTCTAAAAGATCTCCTTAAGAAGATAAAAGATATAAAAGATAAAGATAAAAGTTAGGAAGATATTATTCGTTTCCTAATTATATTTGTTCTTATCCTTTATAAACCTAGATGATCTCTACTATATAGAGAGACATTAGGTCATGTAGTTTATATATATCTAGAAAAATGTGTGTGTGTGTGTATACTGGATCAATGTAGACGTCTAGTTGGTGTATGTAGCCTCAAGGATCTTTAATCCTTGTTACATGTGGTAACCATTCTATACTGATCATATAGAATTAGGGCTTGGTGGAAACATATGGTAATAAAACCTTGTTCAATAACAATTGTCTTCATTATATTCCGCTGCATAATTGTTATCATTGTTATTGTTTATCCTAGATATAAGATCTAAACAATCTGAGCTTAAATGATTCTTTAGTTTTCATAATTGGTATCAGAGCCTCGTGGCTCATGATCTAGGATCTACAAGGTGTTTTGGTGTCGCATCTATGAAGGAAAAGAGGTACGATTTTTTTGTCTTGCTTATCATGTTGAATTTGGTGATATTAAGGTTTTTTAGCAACCCTATTTTGATATAACAGGAAGTTTGTTCACAATTGTTATTGATTGGTTCGTGACAACAAGATGGTTGCTGATTGTGGTTCTTGGTTACATAATTTAAGAGTTCTTTGGAACTTATTCTATGAAAAGAATCATTAGCAGTTGATGAGAATAATGAATTAGTGACAGTTTAGTGACAAAAAAGTGTCGATAAAAGAGGCGCCCTCTGGATACTTAAAAAAAGTATCCTTAAAAAGTCGTTATTATGTTTATACTATTGCGCTTCCTTATTTCTACTATTGTCAATGACGACACACAGTAATAATTTATTGTTATTACTGTTGTCCTTGGTTAATACTGCTAGTTTGTGATTAGTACTGCTTCTAGTCTATTTTAATATTGTTAGTTATCATGGGTTCGTTAACATTGCTGCTAATGGTATTGATGTTTGGTTCTTGGTTAAGAGATGAATTAGCAGGCATCAACATGTTTTAATTGACAAAGAAACAGCAATTGAAATTTTAGTACTGCTTGATTTAAAAGGAAGAATTAGTACTGTTGGCTATGAAGTTTGTACTGTCAGCTTTATACTTAGTACTGCTTATGAGTACTTAGTACTTTTCTTCATACATTAGTACTGCCAATTGTATGTTTATACTGCCAATGGCAGTTAATACTACTAGCCTTATCTTTGAAGGTTAGTGCTGTTACTTATGATTATTAGTGCTGCTTATGTAAGTCAGTGCTGCCAGGAGACGTTAATACTGCCAAGTAACTGGTTAATGCTGCCAAAGGAAGATTAGTGCTGCCAGTTCATGTTAATGTTGCTATCACTAAAGGTTAATGCTGCCAGTATTAAGTTTCTGCTGCTAGGGTAAATTTAAGCAGTTACTACTGTTCGATTAAAAGTAGTTACTACTGCTTGGGCTTAAAAGATACTATTGCTAGCTGTGTTCCATATTAGATAACACACACATAAAGTAAAGTTTTGGTTTTAAATGTTCTTAAACGTTTAAAAGGCTCGTATTTGGATTTATTAGATTAATTGGTTACGAAGAAGATTGTTTATCACCTATTTGAAAATAAAGTGGAATTACTTGGATACGTGTTCTTATCATATCTTAAAGTACTTTGAAGATAACTTGTTCGTGCTTAGAAACGATGTGACGAAGAATTGACAAATCTAGCAAAGGTGTGTGATTTTTCTTATGGTGCTCAATGCTCACATTTGCTATCACTTTGGTTATGTGTCTCATAGAAGATGAGGATAAATTGTTAAGAGACTACGGTCTCCCTATACATCGGTTTGGTTATACGTTCAAAGTCACGTGGATAGTACAAGATATAAGACACAAGTTTGGGTTATTCTATTTCTACATCAATTTTGTTAGACTTAGTTTTCTTCATCAGTAATCATTACATAGAGCCTACAGAATTGAAGATTCAAGAAATGGTTAGCATATGGGTTTCAGGGGAAACTTATTGTTAAAATGTTTAACCATTTATATGCTACATCGAGGTAAAGGTTTTTACTACTGTTAGTTATTATTACTACTGCTAGTTTAAGTTTATACTGCTCAAGTTCATTTATCTTAAGGTACGTCATGGAGGGTAATTTGAGTTGATGGAAGGCTGGATTGGAAGTGTAATATTGGTTCGTAGTTGTGAAGATCAAAGTTGCACACTTTAGTCTCCTATTTGATATTGACAAAAAGGGGAAGAAGATTTGATGATTTGCAACTTGTAGATCCTTGGTAGCTTAAGGGGAAGTTTTCATTCGTATATTAACTTCAGGGGAAGTTCGTGCTTGTTTGGTTTTGTCATTATCAACTAGGGGAAGATTGTTAGGAATTATATTTGAGTTGATAAGACAAAACATGAATGAAACAAAATGACTAAAATTGTCATTCAAGAATTCTACAAGCTGGTGGAGAATTATTGAAGATTTAGTCAAAGATATCAAATTATAAAGATATTAAAAGATCTCCTTATAAAGAAAGAAGATAACAGAAGATCAAGTTAAATATTTAAAAAATTTATGTTTATCTCTTTGTAAAACCTATTATCTCTAGTATATAAAGAGATATAGGTTATAGGTTTTAGGCATCCAGAAAAGAGTGTCAAGATGTAAACACCAAGAAAAGTGTATGTGTGTTCTAGGCGTCAAGTCCTCTAAGTGGACGCCTAGGTTTAGTCGGTTTAGCCTCAAGGTAATCAAGGTTTTCCTTGATCCCTGTTATAGTTCATTGATGTAACCGTATTATCTTGATCAAATAATATTGAGGCTGTGGTGAATGTTTGGTAAAACCTTGTTATGATAATATTGATTCCATGTTTGAATATTCTGCCTATGTTATCATTGTCCTAGATTAAAGTTCTAATCAAACTAGAGCTACAACGATTCGTTAGGTTTTCACATTTCTTGATTACCCCTTTTAAATACTAAACCAAGCTTCTAATACACCTTAGATATGCCTAACAATGAACCTTGAACACTTGGAATACTTGTAAAATCAAAAACTAAAAATGTATATGGATTGTGTTTGTGAGTCGTGGGCTAGGAGCACAAAGGGATAGGATTTATTTGATTTTTGGCTAGTGAAATGATGAGTGAAGTTTACTTTCAAATAGGGTGCCTTTTATAGCAAGATGTAACTAGCTAAGGTCAACTTAACTTAACCATGGTTAGGAGATAAATGAATAAGGTGTAAGAAAGGTATGGTTTTAGTGTAAGAAAGGATGGAAGATTGCTTGATGTCATAACTAGTGTAAGAAGTTAGTGAATGTTGCTTGTAGAAGTTTATTAACATATGTTGGTTTACAAAAGTAAAAAAAAATATCTCTTTGTGTTCCATCTACATAGATCCGGTTATGTATGTATATATATGTTAATATGTATAATTTTTAGATATTGGGTATAATTGTGGGTATTTGGTTGAGTATAGATAGGTATTGTTGCTTCCGGGTATGCCTAAATGTATTTAATTTTGAAACGTAAACGTTTTACGTGACCAATAAATATAAAATATAAAAAGTTGATTATTACTTTCGTAAAAATAATATATTGCTTGCTTGACGTAAATTTTAATTTGTTTGGTGCCCGTTTACGTTGATTGTTGATTTTTTAGTTTACGCGATTTAACTTAACGATAAAAATTAAAGTAAACGCGTAGAAGTTTTAAATAATTAGTTGAATATTTATTGACGTAACAAGATGTGAAAAATGTGAATTGTTACAGTCTCCCCATATTAAAAAAATTTCATCTCGAAATTTAGTTTGAGTTGCCTTCCGGAGTGGTGTTAATGAAGAGGTGTGTGTATAAATTTTTTTATAAGTGAACACTGACCCCAACGGTCATGAACAGTGACTCCAACATTCTCCCTCCTTTTAAATACTAAATTTTTATCCTCTATTTCTCCACACAACACTAATTCTTCCACTTAAATTTTCTTTTATCCAACCCTCAAAATGTTGCATATCATTACACTCGTGGCGATGGCGAGCACGATAGCACTCAGATTTTATCTTGCCTATGTCCATACGAAGAAGATTTTGAGTATCTGGCCTTTATTTTAGCGATTCTCGTGCCGATCATTGTCCTAGCTATTGGTATAGATCTACTTTGGAAGAAATAGATATTATTGCTAGGGGAGGGTTGTAATAAAACTTGTATTTCCTTTATGTTATTATGTAATCTTATTTCTAAGATAATAAACGGATGTTGTGGCAACAAATCTATTTGTTATTTTTATTTATACCTTTTGATAATATCGTTACCACGCTTGGTAACTCGTTTGCATTCCCCTTCTAAATTGTTTTAACTTGAGCATTCAAGATTAGTGACGTCGGTTTAATATTTGTTGTTGCGACCAAGGCTCAGCTTCTAGTGGGCTTATTCGTTCCCTTCAGCTTAACGTGTCTGTTATAACATTTTTTTTGACTTTATATAGTAAGGTGGTGTAAGAGTTCACTTAGTTATTATGATTATTAGTTTGGTTCCTCGTGATAAATACATTTTATGAATACGCACTCAAAACTTGATATAAATAGAAAATTGTTTCTTGACAAGAAGTTTTAAGGTGACTACTCTCAGCATGGGCATGGTCTTTCCTGAATTATACATAGGTGATCAAGCTATGTATATTTGAGGGTTAATGATGTGATGCTCATTTTCGTCAAAATAATGTTATAATTTAATAATATTTATAGGAGTGGTTTATATAAATAAGTAGAGAATTAAAGTAAATTTGATGAAATTTTCACAACACATTGATTTGATAGATAATTTGAAATCATTTGTACAACACAACAGAAATTTAAGAGAAAATACAACGAGAATTCTTAAAGGAAATAGAGTCTAAGCATTGATATCATCCTCCATGTTGTTATGGTCTTGATTGGTTTCTCCTCCTCCTAAGGCATGCACCATTCCTCGTGCTCCAGTACCTCCAGCTTGGTTTCCATGGTTTTGGTTCTTTAACTCCGGGCAATCACTCCTGTAGTGCCCTTGATTCCCACATTCACAGCAAGTGAGGTTTCTCTGATTGTTAGTAGCAGCAGGACTCCTACAGTCTCGGGTTAAGTGACCAACTCTCTTGCAGTTTGTGCACTTTATAGTGGATTGGTCATTGTGATGAATCTTGCACTTGTTGCACAAAGGTAGAGTTCTAGTATACTCCTTCCTTTCACCAGGCCCAACGGTATAAGCTATAGCCACACCTTGCTTCTTGGGAGGTTGTTGTTGAGCTTGTTTGTTGTTATCAAGTTTCCTCTTATTCTCAGCTTGACGTTGAAGACTAATCTAATAACATACTTAATGAGATGGAAAGAGGTTGTTTTAGTGAGAGAAAGGGTTGGATGAACACTTAGAGAGAGAAAGTAAACATAAGATAGAAAATGTATTATGATGTATGAAACAATGAACAACCAACCACCTCTCTAAGGCATGGAGAGGTGTTTATATACTTACATATGGACTTGGGCTTGGGCCTTCATGGGTTTATCCATGGGCTTTTTGCTAACTAGCCTAGTAAGTTTTCAAAAATTATCTTAACGAGCTAACTACAATTATATATGGAAGTGACCGACACATATTTTGAACGTTACACGAAACACTTACCACAGTATAGTATATCGCTAATTATCTACCGCTAGGAATTTCCGCCGCTATGCACGGGTACTCGCCTAGTTAGGAAAAATGATTAAAGTAAATCAAATTACGCCTCTTGATCTAGTCATCATAAACTTCTATATGTATGTTATAAAAAGGGCAGGCTTAGTACTAGGGATGGCAAAAAAAACCCAAACCTGACGGGGGAATCCAAAATCCAAACGGGCCTTCCAGGTCCCTCTACCGAATTTTAGCTCCGTCATCATGATGAAGGTAGGGGGGTTTCTTGTAGCGCCTGATCCGTTCATACATGAATAGTTTCTAGTAGTCATGAATGGTAGTGGTCCCTTGTCTGTTACATGCATGATTCTTTAAAATTAGAGGAGTAATAAAAAAAATTAGTTTAGTTCTCTAAGTCGTGCTCCGAAGATAAAATGTTGTGAGATGCTATGTTAATGTCTTGTAAGATTCTTTGGACCATTGTGTTATTCGTAATGGTTTTTGAGGAAATGGTTCTAGTATTTATATTAATTATTCCTTATATAACTTAGATATACGTAAGGAAATGTAAGTATATATATATATATACATATATATATATATATATATATATATATATATATATATATATATATCATGTAAGCACGTATATAACCTATGTAAGCACTTAGTATAACCAACTAATGCTAAAATGGTGAATGTCATGTAAGCATGTATACTAGATGCAAAGCAGTAATGTATGTATGTCTCTTGAAAAACTTTTGTATGGTGCAATGTTTGAAAACGGTTATAGTCTAGGTAAAATATGCAATCTAGTTCTCTATAACCTTGGCTCTGATACCAATCTGTAACACCTCCAAAATGGGTCACAGCGGAATATGATGTTTTGGGGGCATTACTTCATAATACCATTGCACAAGTCATGAGAGAACGACCTCTAAGTGTCGTTTGAAAAGTAATCTTGTATTGTTTAGACTACAATGCACATCAAGCTATCACCTAACTCTTAAGTACCTGAGAAAACATGTTTTAAAAAGTCAACAATAATGTTGGTGAATTTATAGGTTTATAAAGTATAAATGGATGCGGAAAGCAAAGATTTTCCTGTAATAAAGTAGCAATTACAATATCATAAAAATGTATTACGAAATGCACTAAGCTCATGACACTGAAGCTCAACAATAAATGTATACATTTAAATGAGGGTGCCCAATGTAGATGTTCAACCCGTAACATCTATATGATCCGAAATGGTATACGTTCGTCATTCCGTTTAACCAGAATACTAGCAAGTGCTACTTGCCCGAACAGGAGCGTCACTCCAAATATCTATTTATAACATTTTCGCTTACAATCCAGTAATTAATAGTTCATGATGATGGGCATAGTGGGTTATAGCTACTTAGGCAAATTCGTAATATTTGAATTAAAATGTACTTCCATCCTTTTATAAAACAACATGATCTCATACCCTGAGATTTGATAAATAATTGAGAAATGAAAGATGGGGACTATAAACTCACCTTAATGAGGTAGCAATGAATATAGAGCGAGCAAGATAAATGGTGCACGCGAAAACAATGCAAAACTCTATTCGCTACCTAAATGAATAATACGCATATTACTAATCAAGTAAAAAGGTACTACAATTATGCAATCTTTCCTTAGTAATGTGCTGAGTTTGAGAAATAAACCTTGTTAAAATGTCGGTTATTCATGCAAATTGGCCAATGTATCGGAAATAATCTCTTACCATTAAACATGTAAATTACGATATCGGACATTTTAGAAAATAGGTTGTAAGTACTTTACTAGTTAATTCAATCGACACTTTGTTTGGTCTCTAAAGGTGTCAAAAAAATAGACGAAATTATAACAAAACGAATTTAAAAATTAAGTTTTATTGATGAAATTTGGGGGACAAACGCAAAGTTTTACAATCAAATTATAGGCTCGTTACTTAATGAAATTACAATCCAAAAAAGTGGTTTGAAACTAGCCAGTTTTCAACAACTTCGTTATTTATGTTTATGCTTAAAGTGTCCTTGGATATGTTAAAAACGTTGCCAAGGGAGGGTGTCCGCTACTGGGTAACAAGACAAAAAACTTATTTTTGGTTAAGTGTTTTTGAAGTGACTTTTGGCTGACTTTGTTCAAGGATTACAAACTCGTTACTCAACATTATGACAAACCAAAAAATACTTTTAAAAACTAGGTCAGGAGTACAATAATTAATCTTTTATAAGTTTTGCAATTTGAAGTCCTTATAGTGATTAAAAAACACTGCAAAAGTAAGGGTGACGACCCTTCATCCCCAACAGATTTTAACATTGGAACACGCAACAGCAGTACTAACTTTTAGTCTTATTTGCGAGTTCGTTACTTAACCTTACAACAAACTAAAAGCACATTTATAAACTATGCCATGTCTACTACAACTTTCATTAATTAAGTTTTACGTTTCGAGGTGATTAAGCGGGTTTAAAAACGGGTGTGAATGTGGTGGTGTCGCGACCTTCCAACAGTATTAACTGTGAACACGCGACAACAACACTAACTTGAGACTCAGTTTGCGGGCTCGATTCTTAACCGTTTACGAGGATTCAAGTTGCTAAATAAAGCCTACTATGTCAACTATAAAACGGCCCTTATTTGTTAACTCTATGTCTATTCTAAAGTGGGTCAAAACAAGGCCTAAATTTGACCCAACAGGGCAGTTTTCATGCACATAAAATAACAGATTTGTAAGTCTATTTTCCGCTTCGTTAAAAAGTGTTAGAAGCTCAAATTTTGCATGAACGCTACTCCTATACTACGTTAACGAATGATAAGCTCATAAATTCCATTGGTCAAGTTTGTATACAAGTTTTATTGTTGTTCGAATTACATCAGAATGTGAACAAAAGTTGGGTTTTGTTTTTAATAGATTCAAGCACACCACTATAGACATATGAATTGCATAATAAAGATAAATAACAAGGAATGATTAGCTCACAAAAACTCAAGGATGAATATGTAAAAAACTTGACCCACAGAGATGATGAATACCCGACTTCTTTACCCGACACGTATACACGAATCAAACACTCAAACCAATATCAAACACGACTATTGCACCCCTTATGAACGCGAACACGATCGTTGTTTGCTGCCTTGATGTGGTCGACTCGCAAGAAAAACGAAACCAAAGAAACATAATTAGGGTTTCTTGAGATTTAGGGTTTATTATGAATGAAGTGGTATGATTGTGTGTTGTATGTGAGTCAAAATAAGGATAGAAGGATAAGGAGAACTAAGGTGAAGAGAGTATAATTACAACTTTGTTTGTGTTGTGTTCTCTGTGTTTTCAAAGGAGTATGCGAGGGTTCTTTATGCACAATGAGAGGGCATGCATATTGTTCATCCATTAAGATCACGTTCTTATGTTAATACAAATAAGGTAAGGGATTTTGGTGCTACAAGGCAATGGTATAGTTGGTGAAAAGGGGTTTACTGTTATGGATTGCGTGTGAAGCAGAAAACAAGAAAATACGTAGGTTTTAAAGGGTTTTATAAAAGGGATCATAGGCTTTATCCAATAGGTATTTGAGTTGTAATATGAGATGGGATTATGTATATCCTTATCCAATTTTATCCTTTACTGATTTGATGAAGGTGGTAATTCATTACACGAAATTCTGTCTAATCTTTAGGAAGGTAAGTTAGTTTCTTGTACCATATTTATTGTTTAAGGAATTTGATTATTTGTACCATTTGAAAACCGAGAAAGAAATATAAAACTTGCTTTTGATTTCTTATTAGCATTTAATCCTAAGTTGTGGTGAAAGGAAATCCAAAAGAATAGAACGCATTCATTTTTGGTTAGCTAAGGTGTAGAGAAATTTATAAATATTTCTTTTTAATTTAACGCAGAGCTAATCGCGTTATTAGGATGTCTTGATTAAGTGTTGAAATATATAAGTACGTATGAGTATAGAACCGGGTATGGAGGTTTATATGTAGAAGACTTGCTAAGAATTTGATATTAAAGGAAAACGCGTAAAAACCCAAAAATTAAAATAATTAAATAATGAAAAACTTAGAGTCGTAACATGACCTGAAAACACAGGGTGTTATAGCTTCCATATCAGAGGTGCTTTCTTTCGTGCCTGATTGGAGGCTGCCACCTCTCCCCAGAGGAATGCTGTGGTTGTCCTTATCATCTCATCTACTGACTTTGGAATGTTATCGTTCAGGCGTTTGATGAGCTCAGGGTTGGTGATTCCGTGCATGAATCCAGATATTCTCTTGCATTCTAGGTCTCCTTTAACATGTCTACTTTCAGCTTTATACCTTTGTATAGAATCTTTTGTAGATTCCCTTTCTCTTTGCTTGATGTGGTGGATTTCTACCGGATCCTTGATGCACTTCTTTTGTTGAAGGTAGTTCGCTAGGAACGCCTTTTTCAAATCACCTAAATATCTATGGAGCACCAGAGGTAAGTCGTCAAACCATACCCTAGTGGACCCAGTGAGTGTAGAATTAAACATGTGGCACCATGTCGGCATCGCCCAGCGTTCTACTTTTGCTGTTGCTTGAAAGATTTTCAAGTGATCCTCCGGATCATCACTTCTATCATATGTTTTGACGTTGTTTGGCATTCGGATCTTTATCAGGAGTTCGAATTAGCGGATCCGGGGGATGAAGGGATTTGCTTCCTCGCACGTCCATGGTTGAGATAGATCATCCTCTTCCATGCTTGACTTCTGTTTTCTTGATTTTGACTTCCAATGTCCCCCTTCACTGTCTTCGCTTTCTGAGAGCGGTTCCGCTCTCTGAGGATGGGAACCCTGGTAGAGAGTTTAGATGATATGATCACATGGAGAAAATATGGTTCTTCCAGAAATACATATTCTAAATTATCAGGAAGAGGTTTAAGTTCAAGATCCATAGGAGGTTCTTCGAGAGATGTTTTGATTTTATAATCGGTGTTGATGGTGATTTTCTCAAATGGTGGTTCTTTGATATCGGATTCAGATTTAGAATTTTCATTGGCAGTCATTGCCATGAATTCATCGAATTCAGAAAATATTTCTTCTTCGAGAAGGGTTCCTTCGATGGAATGGAGGATTTTGCTTCCTTCGTCTTGAAGAGCATCAAAATCTTCTCCTAAGATTTCATCGATAACATCGACACTAAAACATGTATCATCGTTTGATTAAGAGTGTTTCATCGTAGAGTTGATATTAAAGATCATACGTTCAGTCCCAACTTCACGATTGAGTTGTTACTGTTTAACTCGAATAATTGCGTCAGCAGTGTGAAGAAAAGGTCTTCCCAAGATGAGGGGAACTTTGTTGTCTTCTTCTATTTCGAGAATAACGAAATCAACTGGAAAGGTGAATTTACCAACTTCGACGAGCATATTCTCAGCTATTCCAACAGGGTATTGGAATGATCTATCGGCTAATCTTACGCTCATATTGGTAGGTTTAAGAGTTTCGAGAGATAGTTTTGCATATAAAGAATATGGCATAAGGTTAATGCAGTCACCAACGATCACCTAAGCATGCAGGTAAAGTTTTGGTTTTGAAATTACAGTCGAATAGGAAACATCCCTGGTCTCTGAGATTTTGGTTCATCTATATTTTAATCATCGCTGAACTTTCATCGCTCAAGAAAGCGGCAGAAATTTGTTCAATTTTATGCTTGTTGCTTATGAGTTCTTTGAGGAATTTTCCATAGTTAGGCATTCCGGCTAAGACGTCGACAAGAGGTACGTTGATTCGAATGGCTCAGATCATGTCAAGAAATTTTTTGTATTGGGCCTCCATTTTTTCTTTTCTAAGGCGTTGAGGATATAGGATCTTTGGTTTATATGGTTTGGGTAATGGTGTTTCTTTGACTGGTTTTGTAGGTTGAGTTTTTGGTTGAGGTGTAGGTTCATCGTCTTTATCATCGCTATCAAAGTTTATAAGGTTTTTGGAATTATTCTGTTGATCATCCGGGTTATCTGGTGAATTATAGTATTTACCACTTCTGGTGAACACGACATTCACATGCTCATTACAAGCTTGCGATGGTTAGTAAGCTTTAGAGTTGCCACCTAGTGGGCTTGGTTGAGTGTTGCTTGAGAGATCCAAGAAGTCGACCAGATTTCTTGTCAGCGATTCTGATCAACTTGGTTTCGAGGTTTTGGATTGAAGCTTGATGATTTTTGGCTACTGTTTTGAGTTGAGTTTTGAGGTCCATGAATGTTTCTTTGACAAAAGCGTTGGTTGATTGTTGAGATTTCATGAAATCGTTGAATTGTTTTTGAAGATCGTAAGGTTTATCATCGGTATTGGATCGGTAGTTGTCTCGATTGTAATCATTCCGTCCGCTTGAATGCCAATTATCGCGATTCGAGTCTCGGTCGCGGTAATCATTGTAAAAACGAGTATTACAGAAAGTTTGCATGAATTTAGCTTCTTCTTCAAGGGACATAGGCATGTTATCATCGTCAAGATTGGGGGTTGGTTGTTTTAGCCAAAAATTGGAGTTTCTTTATATATAGCATCATTTTTATGGTCAGAGGCATCCATTCGGGCCCATAATTTTGTCAGTACGGTAATACTGCAACCTTCAATCGGTGAAAAGCAACATTTTCTTAAGAATGATTTTGGTTTTGATTTTTAGCCCAATCGAGCTTGAGTAAGACTTTATCTTTGAGAAGCTGATAAGCTTGATTTGGTGTTTTAAAGAGAAAGATACCACCAACTGCGGCATTTAGAACTTCTTGGGTTATTTCACTAAGACCATGATAAAAGATTTTGATAATATTGCCTTTGGAAAGATTATGACCATAGCAGTTTCGGAGCATTTCCTTCATACGAAGCCAAGCATCGGTTAGAGATTCGTTTTCATGTTGAGAAAAGGCTCGAATTTCTTCGAGGAGTCGGTCGAAAAGAGCTAGGGGAAAGAATCGGCTAATGAAAGCAGCTCGAAGTTCATCCCACGTTTCGATGGTTCCTTCGTTGAGTTCATCCAGCCATGTTTTTTCTTCTCCAGTGAGTGATAGGGAAACATCATCATGGCGAACAACTATTATCATTTTTTGTATCTTTGTATTTGAACATATCCAGATTCTGAGGAATTCATGAATGTGTTTATGAGGATCGGTTTTGGTTCTGCCATCAAATTGGTTTCCTTTGACGAGAGTCAAGTGGTTACCTTTAATAGCAAATTCGTTTGCGGTTTCAGGAATAGTGATTGCGGAACCGGGAGTCAGAGCGACAACACGGTCGGCAGCCCACATGGGTTCATCATCCATTGGATCGTAATTTCGAAGAATATCAAGAAAGTGACGGAAGTAATTGATGTCGAGAATTGACGGATAGACAATTCTCGGGTGTTGAGGTGGGTTGTTTCTTTGATCGTATGGAACTCTTCTGTTTCGTCGACGAAGTCTTCGATTCAAAGTACTTTCAGGCTTGGGTAAAGGTTCTATAAGTTCAGAATTGGAAGCACATGTATGCATCCAACGGAGAAAATTGTTTGGGTCAGTTTGCCAGAAAACTGTACGGTGAATTTTTGCAAAAAATAGGTAGTTAAAGTAAATTTCCAGAGATAACCTATAGAAGAGCTAAAATCCCTGGCAGCGGCCGCCAATAAACTTTGATGTGGTTTCAAAGCTTTTAAATTTATAATGACCTGAAAAAACTAATTTTATTAAATAGGAAACACACGGTAAAAAGTATAACCACGTAAGTAGTATAATCTTTTTAGGTAAGACCATGTCGTCCACAGGGATTTGAGTAGTATTCAAATAATCAAAAGAGAATAAACTTTAACAATTTTGTAAATAACTTTTACAAAAAAAAATGACTACTCAAATAGTGTAAAAATAATTATATGTGTTGGAAATGTTTAAGCCCTCAAAGAGATGGAACCATAACTTATAAAAAGGAATTCTCGTCATAAAACGTTTCACACATTAACTATGAAAACTCCAGAATTATATTAGTTAACTAGACCAAAATGTGTCCTCAAAAAAGTTTATTTCTAATATATCAAAGCTTATTTTGTTTATCAGTTTACGAAAGTGGATTTCTCGACACAGACGTTAAAGATCATAGACAAATCTTAAAAACCACATAGATCATAACGGGTCTTTCAACCTATACCGATATGATTATATAATCTAAGATTGATAAGCAAAACTGATAAGATAAGATATAATAGGATTGCAACATAAGCTTGAGATTAAAGAGATCATGATCATACCAAACACTTATTCATTATTCAAATAATCAACCGAGAGCATGAGAGTTTTAGCCTCTCATGGCTAAGGAGTTCATAACATAACTTGATTTAATAACAATCTTTATAATTTCACTAAACTAGTATGATACTCTTCCTAGTTCTTGGTTGTTTGATCTTGATTCTTCAAAGGATATGGTGTTTATGCTTGAAGAATACTTGGAAAGGGGTTTATGAGGGAGATTAGTGTGTGTGAGTTGAGGAATAATGATGAAGAGATTATGGGATGATTTGGAATGAAAATTCGGCCTCTATTTATAGGCTATGTGAGGGGTGAAAGTGCGGCGCGGCGTACTTGGTGATTAAATGCGAGGGAATTAAATGTTTAGTGAAGAATGTGGCGCACAAAGGAATTTGTGCGGCATACTTAAGGTATTAATGCAGTAGCATTTAAGTCTTCATTTATTCTTCATTGTCAGATAGAAAGTGCGGCACACAAAGGAAATTGTGCGGCGTACTTGTGGAGTTAATGCGTTCAATTGACTAAGTCTTTAATTCCATTGACTTGAGAGGAAGTGCGGCGCACAAGGGATAAGTGCGGCGCACATTTGCCACTTTTGCGCTTGAGCTTGATCTTTATCTTTTCTTGTATATTGTTTTCCATAGTGTATAAATACTCGATCTTTGTTGTGTTTGAGCTTGAAATATCTTCAAGTGAACTTCACATATTTCATGCCTTTAAGTATCAAAAGTTTACGAGAAATGATTAAATATATACAAATAACGCCATCAAAAACATGTATAATTTGGGCGTTATCAAATCCCTCCACACTTAGCTGTTGCTTGCCCTCAAGCAATCAAAGCGAGAAAATAAAATCATTTATCATGACGTGGAGAAATTTTGGATTTTATAGGTGTTTATAGGTTTAGATAACTTTTCAGGCATTGACATATAACTAAGCACATCAAATAGGGAATGTGTTTGAGAATTAGAATTACACTCATTCATCTCAGATAGGGTATATATATATATATATATAATATATTATATATATATAATATATATATCTATAAAAATTAAATATATAAATATATATAAATATATATAATATATATATATAAATATATAAATTTGGTGAATACACTTCAATTTGCACAAGTCCATAATTAGACAGCTACCATATCTTTAAATTTGACACATAAACCTGACCGAAGGGCGGAACTTGATACTGAAGCGGGAGCATATACTAATCTTCATGTGCCAAAACTTAAGCCTTTATTTCTTTGAACTACTATTATATATATAAAAATATATGATAATATATATATATACTATCTCTATATATAATATATATATATATATATATATAATATATATATATATCAATATTTATATACTACTAAATAGTAATAACTAAGGCTTATGAATAGAACTTCATCATATCAACTTCATCTTCTTACTTAGGTATTTAAGCAACTTAGCACTAAAGGGAGTGCTTATAAGAACATAAACTTGCGAGATTCATAACATATGATTAATCAGGCTTCAATCTAGTAAATGATGATCAAGCACAAGTTCTAGAGCTTCTAAATTACCGGCTCACTCATAATAATTATCAACCAATACCATTGTTCCAGAAAAAGCGACAAAACCACATATACACATCCTTAATGATGGAATAGATACATATGATTGCTCATTCCTTAACTCAAACAAGCTAAAGGCATCAATTATCTTGGGTACCAGATAAAATAGGGAAAATTAAGGGAAAACGGTACTTCTCGGGGCATAGAGAAATGTATAGCTGCGAGAGAGCTATTCTTGAGCAGACTTCATATATTTTTTTCAAATCTTTAAGTTATATAACCTGCATAAAAATACAAAAAAGCACATAAAAAGAAAATATTTTTGTTGTTTTTTTTAGAAATTAAAGGATATGAATGGAAGAATGGAGGAGGGACTCCTCCACACTTAAGTGAAGCCGGGTTGCCTCTCGAGAAGCGCTTATTTTTTAAGAGAGTCGTTATATTGACTCGAACTTGGTGAGTCATTCTTTGGGAAAGAAGGGAGTAACTGCTATCCTTTGGTCATTATAATCTTCTTCTTCATGGTATAGTTTGAGTCGATGGCCATTAACAATAAATGTTTTTCCATCTTTTCCATAGAGTTCAACATATTTCGATGGATATTGATGTTTTTACTACCTGGTCCTGCCCAACGAGATCTAGCTCGGTTTGTTTCAATTTATACTTTGAGTGAAAGAGCAAAACCTTGTTTCCATGTTTGAATTCTTTTCTCATTTTTAGTTTTCTGTCGTGCCAGACTTTGGTTCTTGCTTTGTATAATCAATTGTTTTCATAGTCTTGATTTCTAAGTTCATCTAATTCGTGTAACTGAAACATTCGTTTTTCACCAGCATCGATTAATCTATATTACAATACTTCAAGGCCCAGTATGCATGGTGTTCAATTTCAAATGGTAAGTGACAGTTATTTCCATATATGAGTTTGTATGGTGTGGTACCGGTAGGTGTTTTGTAAGCAGTAAAAAAAGCCTATAGAGCTTCATCAAGTTGTCTTGACCAAATAGCAGATGAGTCTTTAACAGTCGTTTTTCAAGTAACTTTTAAGAGCTCCTGTTCTTGTTTCACTTGACCACTAGTTTTTGTTTTGAGGGAGATATGATGTAAGAAACAGTGGTTAACTCCATTCTTTCACATGATTTTCTATTATTTTGTTGCAGAAGTGAGTACCTTGGTCGCTGATTAGAGCTTTGGGCATTCCAAAACGGCAAAATAGTTTCTTTAGGAAGGTTATAACTACTTAGGCATCATTGGTTGGAAAAGCCTGAGCTTCGGCCCATTTAGATACGTAATCAACAGCGACAAGAATATATTCAAAATTATGCGATTTTGGGAATGGTCCCATAAAGTCAATACCCCACAAAAAAAAATTGTACATACTTTAATGTGTTTAAGGCATCACGTCACATTTTGAGTATATTTCTTGTCTTTATGGCATCTTCGCAAAGTAAAACTAGAGTAATAAAGCTTCTTTTATGTTGTCGGGCATAAAATCCTGAATCTAGGACCCCTTTTACGGTTATATTTAGTCAATAATGTCCACTGGTTGGTCCGTGGTGACATTGATCTAAAATTGTTCGAGTTTCTTGTCTAGATACACATCGTCTGATCATTCCATCAAAACATACTTTGAAGAGGTGAGGTTCCTCCCAAAATTAATGCTTGAAGTTAGAGAAGAATTTGTTCTTTTGTTGGTACGTCATTCCTTTTGGTATAATATCAGCTACCAAGTAGTTTGCAAAATCTGCGAACCATGGTTCATCTTTAGTGTTGATTTCCATAAGGGTCTCTCCAGGAAAGTTATCATCCACTTTACTGTCATCACTTGACTCGTCATTTTCAATTCGGGACAAGTGGTCACTGCGACTTTTCTATACCTTTTCTATCCTTGATTTCTATGTCAAATTCTTGTATGAGTAAAATCCAACAAATAAGACGTGGTTTAGCATTTTGTTTCTTGAATAAATGCTTTAGAGCTGAATGATCGGTGTGAATGATAGATTTTGATAGAATAAGATAGGATCTGAATTTTTGTGAAATGCAAAAACTACAGCCATAAGTTCTTTTTCGGTTACAGTGTATTTTTGTTGAGCGGGATTAAGAGTTTTGCCTGCAAAGTAGATGGGGTAAAAGATTTTACCATCTTTTTAACCTAAGACAACTCCAACTGTGAAATCACTGGCATCACACATAAGTTCAAACGGAAGATTCCAGTTTGGGTTTACGATCACGTATACACATGTGAGTTTCTCTTTCAATAATTCGAATGCCTTTTGACATTCATCATCGAATTCAAACGGAGTATCTTTTTCAAGCAGCTTAGTTAGAGGTCGGGTAATTTTTGAGAAATCTTTAATGAAACATCAAAAAACCTGCCAATGTCCGGAAAGCTTTCTAACACCTTTGATATTAGTAGGGGGTGGAAGTTTTGAGATTACATTGATTTTTGCTTTGTCAACCTTAAGTCCTGCGCTAGACACCTTGTGTCCAAGCACAATTCATTCTTTGACCATGAAGTGACATTTTTCCCAATTAAGGACAAGATGAGCATCTTTGCAACGCTGGAGCATTTTATCGAGGTTGTTTAGGCATTTGTCGAAAGAGTCTCCAAAGACGGAGAAATCATCCATGAATACTTTGATGGATTCTTCGATCATGTCATGAAAGATTGCCAACATACATCTTTGGAATGTAAGATGGGCATTGCATAGCCCGAAAGGCATTCGCCTATAATCGTATGTTCTGAAGGGATATGTGAATGTTGTTTTTTCTTGATCCATAGGATCTATAGGATTTTGAAAATATCCAGAAAATCCATCGAGGAAACATAAATATTTATTTCCTATGAGTCTTTCTAACATTTGATCCATAAATGTGACAAAGTAAAATGAATATTATATGAGGTTGCTTCATTCGTTTACGATAATCTATGCATAACTCGCCAACTCGTAACGGTTCTAGTATGTAACAAGTTATCATCATGTTTCGTATGGTGACGACTGAAATACCGCTTTCTTTGTAAACAGTGCATAGGACATAACCTAAGGACTATCAAGCAATTGGATAAATAATACGGTATCACAAGAGTTTCACAGATTTCTATTTTAACAACTCTACATGTTTTGGATATAAACCTTCTTGTTTTTGAAAACTAGTTTTTCTTGTCATCCAAAATTTGTATCTGTGTTACAGAATGATGGACAGATACCAAGAATGTCTGTTGTTTTCCTAGAAAAAGCCTCCTTATGTTTTTTAAGGAATGATATAAGTTTGCTTTTGTTTTGAGTAGAGAGTTTAGATGATATGATCACAGGGAGAAAAGATGGTTCTTCCAGGAATACATATTCCAAATTATCAGGAAGAGGTTTAAGTTTAAGATCCGTAGGAGGTTCATCAGAGATGTTTGATTAATATAATCGGAGTATTTGATGGTGATTTTTTTAATGGTGGTTCTTCGGTATCAGATTCAGATTCAGAATTTCATTGGCAGTCATTGCCATGAATTCATCGAATTTAAAAAGGATTTCTTCTTCGAGAAGGGTTCCTTCGATGGAATGGAGGATTTTGCTCTCCTTTCGTCAAGAAGACAATCCGAAATCTCTTACAAGATTTCATTAATAACATGGATACTAAAACATGTATCATCGTTTGTGTAAGAGTGTTTCATCGCAGAGTGGATATTAAAGATCATACGTTCAGTCCCAACTCCAAGATTGAGTTGTTTCTGTTTAACTCGAATAACTGCGTCAGTAGTGTAAAGAAAAGGTCTTCCCAATATGAGGGGAACTTTGCTGTCTTCTTCTATTTCGAGAATAACGAAATCAACTAGAAAGGTGAATTTACCAACTTCAATGTGCATATTCTCAGCTATTCCAACAGGGTATTGGAATGATCTATCGGCTAATCTTACGCTCATTTTGGTAGGTTTAAGAGTTTCGAGAGATAGTTTTGCATATAAGGAAATACTCCCCGAGCAGCGCTCCTCCTTTTATGTTCTTTCGCTCCCCCTCGAGGAGCAAAAGACCACGCTTTCAGATTACTAAAATCAATAGCTATCAACTATAACAATTCAACAATTCATAAATAACAACTTGCTCTCCCCCCTTGTAATTTTTCGAGTCATTCATTTTCTTTGCCGAAAATGACGAGAATAAATCCTAATAAGAGCAGAAAGAGGTCGAGTCCCTCGATCCACCCCTCTAGCCACTCCAATAAGGTTAATGCTAGCACCAAGATCGGCCAAAGCATTGCATGAGAAAGTTTTGTTGAAATTACATGGAATAAGGAAACTTCCTGGGTCTCCGAGTTTTAGTGGAACTTTATTTTAAATCATCGCTGAACTTTCATCGTCTCAAAAGAAAGCGCAGAAATTGTTTGATTTAATGCTTGTTGCTTAATGAGTTCTTTGATGCATTTTTCCATAGTATAGCATTCCAAGCTAAGATCGACAAGAGTTAAGTTGATTCGAACGACTCGGATCATGATCCAAGAATTGTTCGTAATGGGGCCTCCATTTTTTCTTTTCTAAGGTGTTGAGATACGAGATCTTCGGTTTGTTATGATTAGGGTAACGATGTTTCTTTGACTGGTTTTTGTGGTGTTGAGTTTGGTAGTGGTTTTAGTTCATCGTCTTCATCTCGCAATCGAGAAGTTGATAGGGTTTTTCGGAATTAATATCGTTGGATTCATCAGGTTTATCCGGTGGGTTATAGGATTTACCACTTCCTGTGAACACGACATTCACATGCTTATTACGAGCTTGCGGTGGTTGGTAAGCTTTAGAGTTTCCACCTCGTAGGTTTGGTTGAGTGTTGCTTGGAAGAGATCCTGAAGGTCGACCAGATTGCTTGTCAGCGAGTCTGTCGAACTTAGTTTAGAGGTTTTGGATTGAAGCTTGATGATTGAAGACTAATATAATAACATACTTGATGAGAGGGAAAGAGAGGTTGTTTTAGTAAGAGAAAAGGTTGGATGAGCACTTAGAGAGAGAAAGTAAACATAGAAATGAAATGCATTAATGTGTGAAAAATGAACAACCAACCACCTCTCCAAGGCATGAAGAGGTGTATAAATACTTACATGTGGACATGGGCTTAGGCCTTCATGGGTTTGTCCAAGGGCTTTAGCTAACTAGCCTAGTAAGTTTTCAAAAATTAACTTAACAAGCTAACTACAATTATCTATGGAAGTGACCGACACTTTCGTGTTCCTAACAATCTCCCCCTAAGAGTAGTCACTCCATTTTACAAAAACTTAAACCTAGCATAATATGCTTTATCTTTAGTCTTGAGCTCGTAATCTTTAACTTCAATCATTAACTTGTGATTTGATGCAGTGATCATTAACTTTAGGCTTGAGCTTGTTCCTTTATCTTGACTTGAATGTGAAAATGTGATCTTGAAGACCTTGAGATCATCAAACAAGCATAATCTCAATTCGCCATCTTGTAAACTTTGCCAACTTATGAACTTGTGACTCTTGGACCGACATGCTCATACCTTTCATGTTATGTTATCTTGAAAAGCTTTAATATTGCATCTTTCTTGAGGTTCTTTAACTATAACACTTTGTCACTTTGAGAAAGACGTTCGGTATCAGAGTGACAAAAACTTCTTTGAAATTCTTTGACTTTAATACTTCGTCACTTTAAGAAAGACATACAGTATTAGAGTAGCGGAAGTCTTGAAACATGTACTTGAGCTTTCATGATGTCTTTATGTTTGTCGGTCGGGTATGAGCATGTGGCTATGAATCTGTGAGTCAGCTGGAATCATTTACCTTCACCTCCATCTTTAAGTATCATGCATTACAACAGTTAGCAATAAAGCGGGGGGAAGAATATGGCTTTGTCATTCGCCCCGAATATGGCTTTGTCATTTGCCCGTGTTTGGTTGGAGTAACCTTCGAATCTATGAGGATCGACCTGTGACCAGGTAGATTTAATTTAAGAAGAATCTCCTTGACAGGATTTCTAGCTGTAGTATTGAATCTTTCTAACACATATGTATTAGATTCATCATACTCAGCATGTTCTCATTGTCGGAACGTCTCAAAGCAGAAAACACGATAAGAGTGAACCAACGAGTTACTATCTCACATATTGAAATAAAAAATTGATTTGAAAATCAATCGACGTGTCACTTGCTAAAGTGGTTTTGTGACAGATCGAGAGTGTTAATCATTTCCAAATTCATCATTAATCGTCAATTCTTAACCTGGAACAAGTTTGATTCATATAGAATTGCACCATTATTTCTTTCCAGTTGTCACATGTTTGATTCGTATAGAATCGCACAAGTCACCTACCATGAGCTTGTTTGATGTTAGCTTAAGCAGGATTTCCATCTTCACTGTGAATAGTATCACTCGGATGTTCTGGCAAAATCACAAGGATAATGCGTAGGACTCTTAATGTATATCTTGTTATTTACATTATGGGACTTAGCAAGCATAATTTGACAAATGTCTTAATAAGATTTATGGATGATCTCTTTTGGCTCTAGACTTAATAGTGCACTTTGGTTTTAGTGATCAGAGGCTAGAGCAGACTACCACCTTTTCAATATCAACTAACTCGGTGTGAGAAGGTCGATATAAATGCGTGTAATCTCTGTGAGAAATGTAGCAAGAGTCTGTTGAGAGACCTTGAGTGGCTAGGGAGGGTTGTGCATAGCGTTACTGGGTCCATGATAGTCTTTAATGTCAGACAACATCCTAGTGTTTCTGACAGTTTATGTATTGACCCAGTTTCTGCCTAAGTGTATAGAGGGCTTCTTTCTTTTCACCCTTTATCCTTAAAATTCTTTTTCATTCTTCAACCCCTTCAGCTCTTATCGAGACTTCAAGACTAATACCTTGTTTTATTTGTTCCAGTATTAGCTCCATCTCAGTCGGCACTATTCCCTTATTCTTACTTTTACTCTTTTTGTATCATACCTAAGGACTTCTGCACTAACTAGTGGATATCCCTGGGTAGATCCCTTCGATTCTGACTGGATCATGGGATTTGAATACCTATTCCTAACCACCTTATAACTTCATAAATTTAAGAACATGGTCGATCTTTTGGGTATTCCATCATAATCCTTCCAAAATCATTGAAAAGTTCAATCAAAGTGTTTGATATAAATGTCAAAAGATTTACACTTTGAGAGTTTTTCATTATCACTAAAAGCTCCCCTTAACATGTGCACCGTAATCGTAGTACATGCTAAGTGTAGAGTGCATTGAGTCCATTTTATATGATCACATTTCAACAAGTTAGATTTAGTTTAATTACATTTTTTCTCCTTATCCAAAATGTTAATCCTTTGATATTTTGGATATCAATTGATTAAATGTTCGGGGACAAAAATGTTACATAATAACTATTAGGAACATTTTAATGCTCCCCCTCAATATTTAAGGGTATATAAGACAGTATTGAGTACAAGAATTTGAAAATTTTTAAATTTACTAAGAAATTCTTGAAAATTTTGTACTCGAGCACTCCTTATTATCACCATTAAGACTACACTACATATATACAAATTCACAAGTTATTATTATGTATGAGGTTTGACCTAAGATAAAGAGAACATCATATGATAAATCATATGGTTCTTCCCAGTAGCCGAAGGTCTCCCCCGTAAGGTCTTCCACCAATAAACTTCTCTAAGCTACGCATCAATCTTCTATCTCTGAGCTTCTTATCAATGGCATTGATCATCACACGAGCTCTTTGCTTGTCTTGTTTACTTGACTTTCTCTTCGGTAAGTACTCCATCTGAATCCTGGTGGCTATGTCATTAAGAGCAGTACAAACATGGTTTAGTGTGTCGTCATTGAACTTGTGAAGTTCATCAGTGCGCATTAAACAATTTCTGTCTATGTCATCTTGATAGATAATGCCATGGATATCAGGGTAAGCAGTGTAGGGAGTCATTCTTCTAAGATCTGAATGGTATGCGTCTGGTCTTGAGAGGTTGACTTCTTCTGGTAGCTTTCGACTGCCAGTTGTAGATCTTCCATACGTTCTTGAATGATAATACGTCTAGTGTACATTCTCAAAGCCACATTCAGTGCGTATCGTTCTTCCAACTTGAGGTTGGTCTGCTTACCTTAAACAAGGAGAAGTAACATATCTTCAATGTCTTGTCGATGAAGTTTTTTGAAGTTGCCTTCTCTAAACTTGTATAGCTGATCATCCTGTATTTGAACCTTGATCTCTTCCAAATGACTATAACCAAATAATTGCATGATCTTAAGACTGGTTACTGCAATAATCATGTGTATTGAGTAGACATCTTTTGAAGTTTCCATGTTTGCAGCGTATCTATAGAATTTCTGACATTTTGGACCCCAGTGATATGTTCCCTAGTAGGCATATTTGTCATAAACAACTCTTTTTGGACTCCATATACTCCTAGGTACCTTATCTTCAATCCATTTAACTTGACCATAATTAGCAGCCTTCGTCTTGGTAATTGAGGTGGTATATCTTTGACTTAAGCTCCCTCCTTTCATATATTCGAGATCGTTGTTGATGAAGTGATCGAAAGGGATAACTTGATGACCTCATGCATTCTGAATTAAAGGTAAGGCTTGCTGAGATCATGGAGATACGGCCTTCCTTCAGGATTATTCTAGTCTAATTGGTCATTAGTAGCTTTGAAGACTTCTTCCAAGTGATACTCCAATTCTACTACACTCTTACACATACCTTTCATGAGATCATAGGTTGGTTCGATTAACACATCTTGAGTCAGATTTTCAATCTTGAGCCGGTTCATTATGAAGGTAGAGAAGTCGATGGGAGTAGCCAGAAACTCATTAAACAAAGATTGTGTACCTGAAGCTTGAACCAACTGAGTCATCTATGTTTGATGAGGTCGGTCGTCAACAGTCTTTGTTTTGTGCCATTCATGATCAGGAGTTGGAGAGCTTGATGGATTCCACTGTCGTTCATCAACATCTTGTACTTCTCTTGCAGTCAATACATCATCATTTCCTGAGTTGAACTCTTGATGTGATTGTTCTTCCAAATCATCAACCCTTGGACCATGCCCCTCTGCTTGAGTAGACGTGCCTGAAGATTTTGGTTGAGATTTTGATACACCTTTAGACGAACTTGTAGACTTGGACTCCTTATGTGGTGGTTCTTTTGATGACTCAGCTTCCTTGCCTGATCTCCTTCTCTTTGACCCTCGGTTTGATCCAGTAGAGGGTTCTTCGTCCTTGTCTTGATCATCTCAACCTCTTTTCAATGTAACAATATCAATATATAAGGTAAGGATGTCTCTGTCAGAGTTATACGATTCGACCAGTGCTTTGTAGATATTTGTTAGACCTAGTATTATGTGAAGTGGTAATCATTAAGACTCCCGAACCTTGTATTAGTCTATTATATGTTCCTAGGAATTCTATAATGCTAATTGGGCCTAGTTACAGGCTTTAAGCCCATTAGATATCAAGCCTAGCCTTGGAAGCACACTTAAACCTAAGGCTAGCCCATGTACATAACTATATAAAGCCCTCTCCAAGTGTGGAGAGGGTGTTGCTCCATTTTTCTCTTTTAGTAAAGTAACTATTTTATTTGTTTTATTTCTCTCTCTAAAACATCATTCTCTCTTTAAACTACTAGCAATTTCATATGAGTTTGATTGTGAAGTGATAAGCTAACATGTGGTATCAGAGCCATTTTGAGTCTTCCACAATCCTTAATGTACAAGCACTTCCTCAAAAGAATATCATCGACAAGATTACTCATGTAGTTCTAGTAAACATGCCAAAGAACATGTTGAGGGAGATTGTCTGATCTGTTAATTGATTTATTTTCCTCTATTTTGTCAATGAGAATCGTTTTTACTCGAATTCTGAGAGACAAGCGGCTGCTGCGTAAGACGTCTAAGGTTGGTTGGTTGAATGAACCAACACTTCATATCCCATAGATTCTGTGACATACTTCTCAACCTTTGACATGATCTTGGAGACTTGAGCTTTAACCTGCTCCTTGATTATAGCCTTCATGTTTGAGTATATATGTTTAAGAAATTCTTCATTCTCAGCTTGAGCTTCTTCTCTAAGCTTGGTTGATTGTAGCTAAATAGCCACATCCACTGCATCTTTCAACTTAGAAGCAAGGTAGTTATCAACAATGGCAGGAATAGAGGAAACAGCTTCAGCAAATTGATTTGTTTGCTTGAACTCAGACATTTCAGTTTCCAATGCAAATACCCTTTAATCAAAACTGAATAACG
>BQNB010027976.1:336-57097 GCA_026074375.1 Tanacetum coccineum
TACACCTCTCCCCGGCAACGGCGCCAAAAATTTGATTCGATCCAAATAGTCTATATATAATAAAATATATATCCTAAATATCTCAAATTAATTATAGTATAGAGATTAACCCGTTTGATATAAAAATTACTTGAGGACAAGTAATAATTAATCTCCCGGATGTCGTGTCCCGACGAGAGATGAATTTAAAATTCACGAGAATATTTCGTTTGATGCTTGAATGACCAATATTTTGTTTTTTGATTCTCCTTCTAAAAACTAAACACAAAAGCAACTAAAGGCAAGAAAACAAATAAGGAAATTAAAGATTTAAAGTAAAAACGTTAACGGGAATTCTAAAACGCGACATATAAGCAACTAATTCAAATTTTAACCCTACAAACTCAAATTTACTTTCTAAAAATCATAACTGACTAAAAATAATTTTCAGAAAAAGAATTATATTTTTTTGATTTTTATTTTATTTATTATGAATTAAAAACAGATTTAATCTAAATTAATTATTAAAAATAGAAAACTAATTATTAAGATTCTAGAAAAATTGAGAAAAGTACTTTAGACTATTAAGATCCTAAAAAATCAAAACTGGAAAAAATGCTAAACTAATAAGCAGTAAATAAGCAATTTATTGCTGATAAGCAAAACTGAAAAACAATCTTAAGTATTTATTGAAACAAACATATTATGAAAAAAACCCAAGGGCGAGATGGCATTGAGTGTGTGTGTTGAGGCTTTGGTGTAAGGAAGGGGAGGTCACAGGTTCGACCCCTGTGACCTCTCTTTTTGATGAAACATTTTTTAAAAATTTTTCTTTTTAAAACTTTTATAAAACAAACTAAAATAAGCACTTTTAATGAAATGTCTTTTTCTAAAAACCACTAATAAGCCAGAAATAAGCTACCTAAATCTAACAGAATTGATTAAAGCTAAATAATATTAAACTACAACTTGGTTGGATTTTTTTTGGGCACCTTAAGCTAAAGAGAAGCTAAAAACTAAAGATAAGCTAGACCTAAACCTAAAAAGCATGAAGGACAAGGAAATGGTTATCAAATAAGCTCAGGATAAGCTCAACAAAATCAGCAGTACTAACTGGAAGTTAGTACTGCTTGGCTTAGTAGTTAGGACTGCTAAGCTTTTAGCAAACTTAATAAGCTCAAGCAAAGCTTAATAAGCTAAGCACAAGCATAAAGCTAGGCCTAATAAGCTCAATGAAAGGAAATTACTAACAATTTTGGCTGAAAAGTTTTTAAAATCTTAAAAGGAAATTGGCTTAAACAAACAGTTTTCAAAAGGAAAATGACCCATTTTAAGCTGAACTTAATATCAAATAAGCATTATTGATAAAGAGTAGACCAAAAACAGATTGAGTTTAGCTTCCAAAAAAACACATAAAAACAAGATTTAAGAAAATTGGAATAGAAATAAGCTAAAAAAAACTTAAAAACTGACAGTTTACCTAAACTAATTTTTTTGGATTTTTTGATGTTTGAAAATAACAAAATGCAGCCCTAAAATTAAGCAGCCCTAAAATTAAGAAAACAAACTTTTAAGCTTTATTTTAGCTTGCCAAAGCTTGTTTGAGCACAAAACTAGTTTTCACCTTGTTTTACCACATAAAAAAAATCCTTATGCCAAACACCCCTTTAAAACTTTTAAAAGCAATTTTAAGCTTAGGCAGATTCAAATAAGCTCTTAAATGCTGAAGCAGATTAAGCATGAGGCAATTACAGAACAATTAAGTACTAAACTTAGAGAAATTAGCACTCAGATATAAGCTACATTAATAAGCTTATTCTTGGGTTTTTTTAACAGTTCTAACCAAAATAAAGAAGAACTAAAAAACAGATTAATATAAGCGGCAAACTAAATGAACTAAGCTAATAGAAGACAGATTAAGCACAATAAAAGAGTAATTAAGCAACAATAAGTAGGAAATAAGCAAAATAGTAATAAGCTAATATTTAAGTAAAAATAAGAAAATAGAACAAGTACCTTTATCCCAGCTAAACAGGGGCTCAACTGCTTATTTAGAGCTTAAATCTACAAGCTCTAGCTTGTTTCCACAAGTTAGTGAGGTCTATAAGCCATTCCCACACTGGCTTATCATCTAAATTTTAAGCTGAGTTCTTTTTGAGTGAGATTTTAAGTGAGATACAATCTCAGTTAAGCTTTTGAAGACTTAACTGAGAATAAGCTAGCTTAAGTAGTAATGAGGAACTTATGGAGGCTTATTCAATTAATTTGAACAACTTAAATCATAATTGCATAAGAGGAAAACTTGAATTAAACTCGAATTTAAATCAAATAGATATTTATTAATATTCAAATGGTTACAATACTTTGAAAAGGAAATTACAATGAAAATTAAGCTGAAAAACTACTATAAGCTACTAAATTACTAAAAACTTAAGCTAAGTCCTACACACCATCTATGTGTGATCAAGCCTCTATTTATAGGGGTGAGAGGAACCTTGTAGCCTCTTGAGACGCTCCCCCAACTCTAATCTTGGCCCTCCAATCATTAACCGCCTCTTACCTTCAATCTTTAAGCCGTTGGATCAAGTACACGTTAAATTAGCCAATGAGGTGATGTGGGATTGCCAGCGTGGCTATGAGGGCGTCAGAGGTGTTAGTATTTGTACTTCTAAAAGGATTTTGATACGTGTGATTGGGAGGATTTACCCTGACTCTGTGGGGGTAAAAAATGGAGGGAAAGTGAAGGTGATACCGTGAAATTGACTTTGACCCTTGTTTGACCCAACATTTTATACATCTGCTTTGGACTTGGGCTTGGAATTTGGATTTGGGCTAGGAATTTAGGTAAAGGTTTATAGATAATGGATTAAAGATTTAAAAGGCTTTGGTTTAAGTTAAGAATTGTAGTCTGACCCGGCCCATTAACTGGGCCCGGGTTGGTCCATAGAAAATGGGTACGCCTTCGGCTTTGGGTTTTTCACGCTCCTTCCGATCCCGTGCCTGGTTTTGTCCGGTTTTGTCTTTATTTTGTCCTTTTCTTGATATCCGTTACCTGTACATGCACAAACACAAAAACACAATATACATTGCATTTTTCACATGTTTTTGGTTATTTGGGCTCGTTTTTATTATAGAAAAGGTATGTGATATAACACATACCAGAAGGTCTAACTTCTAAGGGTTTTAAACTCACACAAGCATGCCATCGCTTGGAAAATCTCCGATAAAAAGGGCATCGACCCTCAATTTTGTACTCACAAAATATTAATGGAGGATGACTCTAAACCGGCAATTCAACATCAAAGATGGGTTAACCCAAAAATTCATGAGGTTATCAAAAAGGAAGTTATCAAATTCCTTGACGCCAGATTGATTTATCCTATCTCTGATAGCCCGTGGGTTAGCCCCGTTCATTGTGTGCCTAAGAAGGGCGGTATAACCATAATTGAAAATGATGATAATGAGTTGATACCTACTTGATTAGTTACGGGATGACGTATATGCATTGACTACCAAAAGTTAAATGATGCCACTCGTAAAGATCATTTCCATTTACCATTTATGGACCAAATGCTTGAGAGACTCGCGGGAAACGAATACTATTGTTTTCTAGATGGTTTATCGGGATACTTTCAAATTCCTATTGACCCGCAAGACCAAGAGAAGACCACCTTCACTTGCCCTTATGGGACGTTTTCCTACCGACGCATGCCTTTCGGCTTATGTAATGCTCCGGGCACGTTCCAAAGGTGCATGACGACCATTTTCCATGACATGATCGAGGAAACAATGGAGGTCTTTATGGATGATTTCTTGGTCTTCGGGGATTCTTTCTCTTCATGCCTCTCCCATTTAGATAAAATGCTCAAAAGGTGCGAAGACACTAATTTATTTCTAAACTGGGAGAAATGCCATTTTATGGTAAAAGAAGGCATTGTTCTAGGACATAAGATTTAAAAGTCCGGGATTGAGGTCGACAAAGCTAAAGTTGATGTTATAGCTAAAATCCCTCATCCGACTTCCGTTAAAGGCATTTAAAGTTTTTTAGGTCACGCCGGGTTCTATCGTCGATTTATTCAAGATTTTTCTAAAATAGCCCGGCCGATGACCCATCTTCTTGAAAAAGATACCCCTTTCATCTTCTTGAAAGATTGTGTTGAATCATTTAATATACTTAAGAAGAAATTAACCGAAGCTTCGATTTTAGTTTCCCCCGATTGGGACCTACCATTTGAAATTATGTGTGATGCTAAAGATTACGCGGTAGGTGCAGTCTTTGGGCAACGTAAGACCAAACATTTTCAGCCTATACACTATGCTAGTAAGATCATGACGGATGCTCAAGCACATTACACTACGTCTGAGAAAGAATTTTAGCGCGGGTATGCTTTGAGAAATTTTGTCTTATTTGTCTTGTAAAAATTCATAGTGTATACGTTCACTCAGCTCTAAGATAATCTTCTTGCCAAGCAAGATTCTAAACCAAGATTGCTTCGGTGGATTCTCCTACTCTAAGAATTTGATGTCATTATTCGTGATAAAAAAGGAGCAAAGAATCTCGCGACCGACCACTTATCAAGACTTGAAAATCCCCACCAAGATGTTCTCGAGAACAAGGAAATTACCGAAATATTTCCTCTCGAGACACTTGGTATGGTTACCTTGCGTGGTGATGATAGTACCCCATGGTTTGCCGATTTTGTAAATTACCATGCGGGGAATTTTGTGATTAAAGGGATGTCGTCCCAATAAAAGAACAAGTTTTTCAAGGATGTTAAGCACTACTTTTGGGATGACCCCTATTTGTTCAAGATTTGTGCGGATCAAGTGATCCGGCGGTGTGTTTACGGCCAAGAAGCTATTGATATCCTCACAGCTTGCCATAATGGGCCCACTAGGGGACATTATGGTGCCAACTACTCCACTAAAACTTTTTTGACTCAGGATTCTTTTGGCCTACCATTTACCGCGATGCCCATGACTTGGTCACACGTTGTGACGCTTGTAAACGTCAGGGAAAAATCTCACAACGAGATGAAATGCCTCAAAATGCAATTCAAGTTTGCGAGATTTTTGATGTGTGGGGCATCGACTTCATGGGCCCGTTCCCGTCTTCACGAGGGAACAAGTATATACTCGTGGCCGTCAACTACTTGTCTAAATGGGTTGAAGCAAAGGCGCTCTCCACTAATGACGCCCGAGTTGTTTGCAAAATTTTAAAATCTCTCTTCGCCTGATTAGGGACTCCTCGTGCTATCATTAGTGATCGTGGTACCCATTTTTGCAATGACCAGTTTGCAAAGGTCATGCTTAAATACGGAGTTACTCACTATCTCTCCATCGCGTATTACCCACAAACAAGTTGGCAAGTTGAGGTTTCCAATCGTGGTTTGAAATGTATCTTGGAAAGGACCGTAGGAGAAAACCGTGCTTCATGGTCCGATAAGTTAGATGACGCCTTGTGGGCCTTCCGTACCGCATTCAAGACACCCATCGGGTGTACTCCTTATAAGCTAGTGTAGGGAAAGGCGTGTCATCTTCCTATCGAACTCGAGCATAAGTCCCATTGGGCCTTAAAGCATTGCAATTATGACCTTGTGACCCTAGGTGATCACCGAAAAGTTCAATTGAATGAATTAAATAAAATTTGTGATCAAGCTTACGAGAACTCTTTAATCTACAAAGAGAAAACGAAGAAGATTCATGACTCCAAGATTAAGAATCGTGTTTTCAACGTTGGTGATCGAGTCCTTCTCTTCAATTCTGGATTAAAGATTTTCTCAGGTAAGCTAAAAACCCATTGGACCGGACCGTTCACCATTGCTCAAGTTTTCCCTTATGGCACCGTCGATTTATCTCAAACCGACAGGCCAAACTTCAAGGTGAACGGTCATAGACTCAAACATTACTTTGGAGGGGATATACCACCGATGATTGTCCCGAATCTCCAAACGTTCCCCATGTACCAATGAATTCGAGGACGAGTCAAGCTTAGTGACTCTTTAATAAACAAGCGCTTCATGGGTGGCAACCCATGCTTATCCTAATATAATTATAATAGTAGTAATGAATAAGTATGACGTGAGGAGGTTCGCCTCTTCCTTTCTCGGGTTTTGTGGTTTGTGTAGTATGTCCAGGATTGCCCCAGATTATGAAGCCTCTCGTGCTCGTGGTTTTGTCCTTCGTTCACTCTAGCCTCAAGCCTTAGCATGATTATGGGAATCCAATATCCTAAATCTTATCGACTAACATTTATCTTTGAGCACACTTAATAAACAGCTTCAGATTTACGTAGAGCCCTTCTTAAACATTAAGAACAATGTTTAGTTCTAGTATGGGGGGGGATCTATCGATTTGATTGTGCCTGCAATCGTTGTTTTCATGTAATCCTGTTTTTACCACCAAAATACCAAAAAAAAAATTAAAAATTTTTAAAAATAAAATAAGTGTTTTATCACAATGTTGACTTTCCTGCTGGGTAGAATAAGAATAAATTTTGACTCCATCGAGCGTGTTGAGCTCTTAGCTTTATCCCTTAACCGTGATAAACTTGTCTAAGCTAGTTTATTTGACTAAGCATTCGCGGATCTTTTTTATTAAAGATTTTAAATTTGCAAAGAACGAGAAATGATAGAGTTAATTATGAGTTAGATGCTAAACAAGGATTAGTTGGAAATCTTAAGAGCTCATAAGTGTAGTTTGTGGCTTTTTATCCCATAAGCTTCTAACCGGACTAATAATACTTGCTCTTTTCGAAAATTAAACTTAAATCAACGATTTTTAAAGTATAAGTTCAAATTTATACTTAAATTGTTTAAAAAGAAATTTTCTCTATATCGTGGTAATATGAAGTGTCAAAAAACATGAAAAATGAGGTAATAATAATAATAAAAACTGTGGGCTAATAAAAGTTTACTGCATCTTGCCGGCTTACAACCGATGTTGCAGTCTTCTAAATAAGGCAAATAGTAATTATGGGAATCCAATATCCTAAATCTTATCGACTAACATTTATCTTTGAGCACACTTAATAAACAGCTTCAGATTTACGTAGAGCCCTTCTTAAAACATTAAGGACAATGTTCAATTCTAGTATGGGGGATCTATCAATTTGATTGTGCTTGCAGTCATTGTTTTTACGTAATCCCGTTTTTACCACCAAAATACCAAAAAATTAAAAAAATTAAAAAATTTCAAAAATAAAATAAGTGTTTTAATTGTTTATTTAACGGGAAGCCTAAGAGTTTTTGAAACCGAAGGTCCGTGAGTTCCGATACTATTCTCTGTGGGGTGTCAAAAGCCTGGTCACCTAAGCCGGTCTCGGCTGGGATGTGCCGAGAAGAAAGTCGCTACATAGAATGATCTCGCCTTCAAAATCATAATTCTTGGGTGGAACGTGAAGCATAGAAATATTACAATTTTCTTAAAAAGGTTGATCCATAGTTGAAATTAGAAATAAGCACATTCACTTAAGATATAATAATTGTCGGGAGTGAAAAGTTTACAAGTTACAAGTATGAGTAGTGTTAGCATCTTAACTTATATTTAACGGTGATTTTGTATTTTAAGCTTTTTTTGGGGACAAGTGAAAAATCAGGGACGATGAATTTATCTTTTTTTAGTCATTTTAGGATTGAAGTGCTTCTTGTTCTATGACCCTAAAGTTATGAAAATAACAAAAGTCCATACATTCTAGTTAGTTGCTTAAAAAGAAAAGTATAAAAAATGAGAAAAAGGAAAAATACGGGAATATCTCTTCCGGAATCTTTTTATCATTGATTTGCCTAGTAGTATTATATACGTATACTATTTGGCGAACCATTAATGCTCCTCGAGAGCCATTCGTTGTCAAACAAGACCCCAGTGTCAATTCCTCACAAAAATCTCCACTAATCGACCAACAGTGTTGTTGCGAGTGTGGTGATTCGTTAGATGGGGGATTTTGGTATGTGCTTAATTACACATACCTTTTACCTATAAAAACGAGCCTAAAATGACCAAAATATATCAAAAATGCATTGTATTTGTGTGTTTTGTGATTTATGATTGTGCAGGTAACGGATATTCACTAAAGGACAAAAACGAAGCCAAAAGGACAAAACTGAGAGCGTGAAAAGTCAAAGTCAAAGATCGAAGCTGGTGACATAAGCAATCTTAAATGGGCCAACCCGCACCCATTTAATGGGCCGGGTCAGCCCATTAAGCCCTTATCTATAAACCTTATAATATAAAGAAGGTCCAAACCCAATCCAATACCAAAACCGGCCCACAAGGCCCAAACCATACAACCATTAAAACCTTTTCACAATTAGTCCTAAACCCATTTCATCGTTAGTCCTTAAGGACTAACATAGTAACTTCCTCACCCCTAACACCCGTTAACCTATAATCCCCAAAACCCAGTCAAACCATTTTCCCGCCACCACTGTTCATTCATCCCTGTCACTCTCACCTCGACCCCTGCACCCCAAGACAAACCTATCACTCTCACAACTCAACCATACTCCACAAGGTGCCAATTCTACCTTGGCAATCCTATGAAATATCATTGATGGATGGGACTTGGATACTTAATCAAGGGCTGTGAGGATGCTTAAAGAAACATAAGAGAAGATCAAGGGCCAAGATTCAAAGACTTGGGGAACACTCCCAATCCCTCTCATAAAAAAAGCACAAGGCCATGACCCAAGACCTCTTCATTCATCTATAAATAGTGCCCTTAAGGCAGTTTTAGACCTATCTACTTACCTTGCATTTTTAAGCTTATGTTAGTGCTTATTGTAACTTTTCTTTTCAAGTATTGTACTTATTTTCCAAGTTAATTGAAAGTTTAATTTTATGTTCAAAAATTCTGTCTTTAAGTTACTGTTACATTGTTTTGAAAACTGTTTGATAAGCTTCATATAAGCTCTCTCATTAACTAACAAGCTGCTTCACTTAAGCTATATAAACTTTTCTATAGTTTATATAGTTTAAGTCTCTTTTTTTTACTCAAAAAAGCTAATGTGGATGACAAGCCAGGTTTGGAAGGGCTTGTAGGTTTTACTAGCTTGTTTTAAACAAGCTAGAGCTTGTAGACAAAGCTCTAAAGAGCACTTATACCCTTGTTTAGAGCAAAGGGTTTTGTAAGTTCACTCTTTAAAATTTTATGCTTATTACTGTTCACTTGCTTATTTACTGCTTCTTATGTGCTTATTATGCTTTGTATTTGCTTATTCAGTCTTTATAATGCTTATGATGCTTTATTTTTAGTTTAGAACTCATTTGGTTAAGCTTTTCATGTAAACTGTTACTATTAGCTTAAAACTGCTTGTTTCTCATTTGCTTATTTTAAGGGCTTATTCTCTGTTAGTATTTGCTTAATTATCTTTAATTTGCTTAATACTATATCTGTTTTTACAAATCTTAGCTTAAGTTACTCTTTTATAGTTTTAAAATGGTTTTCAAATTTCTGAAGAGGTGTTTGGCACAAGCAGTATTAACTCATGTTAATACTGCTTGAGTGTTCTTGACCTTTTAGTCTATCTTGATAAGCTCAAATTAAGCCTATATGTCAGTTTAGATAAGTTTTCAAAGTTTAAAACAACTGTTTAAGGTTTTGCCTTTCATTGGTTTGAATCTGTGGGTTTTTAGATTTATAGTTTAGCTTATTTGCTTAGATCTTGATTAGGAGCTTTTAGGTGAACATTTTATGCTTGTTTTTGGTTAAGTATGTAGTAGAATAGAGTTGTTTTAAATGTGCATTTGTCATTTGAGTTTGAGTAAAAAAAAACTGTCAAAGTTTCTAAGTCATATTTTCAAGTTAAAAATCCACTTTTCAATCTCAAATATAGATTAGTTAGAGATTGTTTTATGAATCTGAAAATGATAGCATAAGCTCTTAAGGTATCAAGCTTTATCTGCTTTTGCTTTTTGAGGATTTTAAACAGCTTATTCTAGCTTAATTTTAAGGCTAAAAGTAACAATTTTCCAAAAACAAGAGTCAGTACATACTGATTTTAATTAGTATATACTGACCTTTTCAAAAGCCTCTTTCTAGCTTATTTAGTAAGTCAAGATGCTTAATTCTTGCTTATTTTAGATGTTAGTAGTATAAGCTTATTCTGTTTTTGGGTTTTAGCTGGTAGCTTATAGGTTAAGTCCTTCATAATTTAGCTTAAAAGTAGTAGTTTTAGCTTAAAATATGTATGATTAAGTCCTATGATCTTTTAGCTTTTTAATGCTTTTCCAGCTTATTTTCTTTGCTTATTTTTAGTTAGAAGTGCTTATTAGGTTTAGATGTTTATCTGTTTTCAGCTTAAAGTCTATTTTAGTGCTTATTAGGTCTTAAACCTTAGCTAAAAATCTGTCAAAATGTCCTTTAAGTCCCTTTTTAAGTTAACTGTTTGAGTGGTTTTAGCAGTTTTTCAGCTTATTTGTTGTGCTTATTTTTAATCTTTTATGCTTATTAAGTGTAGCTCATTATCTGTTTCAGCTTATTTTTGTTTCTTATTGTTTTTTGAGTCCTTAAGTCCAAATAGTTTTAGCTAGTTATGTCAAAGCCTAAAAACCAAAACTGTCATTTTCAAAGTGCTTATTTCTAGCTTATTCTTAGTTTTTGTAAAAAGCTCATTTTTTAAGTTTGTTATTTTTGCTTATATTTTAGCTTTTTAAAAAAGAAATAAAAAAAGTTTTTCAAAAAGGGAAACCACAGGGTTCGAACCTGTGACCTCCCCCTTTTCATAGCCAACACTTTAACACACCCACACTTTACCGTCTGCGCCCTTGGGTCTTTTTCGTAAGATCCTTAGGGCATTTGGTATTTAAGGGGTTTTTCCCCTTTTAAGCTAGCAACCCTTTTGGGCTTAATTCCAGCTTATTAAGATAAGTTGGTTAGCTTATTTTATTTTTCTTAGGTTCTTAACTGATCAAAGCACTTTTCATGAATTTTTAGAATTTTCCAAATTAGTTTAGTATTTTTAATTAATTTTTTAGAGTAAATCATTAATTCATAATAAAAAATATAAAAGTCAAAAAAATATAATTCTTTTTTCTAAAATTTTCTTTTATCATTTAGGACATTTAAAAATTAAATTTGCATTTGTAGGGTTAAAATTTGGAGATTTATGTTTTTAAAGCTCGGGTTTTGATCCCGTTATTGTTTTTCGTGTTTTAACTTTAATTGCTTTCGTTTTTAGCTTGTTTTTAGTTAATTTTGCATATTATTTATAGAAATAGAATTCAAATAAAAAAATCATTGAATTATTCAATCACGCGATCATGAACTTTATTACGATTCTCAATTCACGCCTCGTCGGGAAACGACTCGGGAAGGTTTTGGATTTTACTTTGGATAAAAGTAATCTTTGTAAAAGCCTTTTGGAATTCTTACTCTCTCTTCTTAATTTATATTTTGATTTTAATTATATATATGTATATTAAGTTATATATATAAGTGTAATTAAGTTAAGAGATCAATTTTTGGCGCCGTTGCCGGGTAGGTTATGAAACGATTATTGTGTACGTTTGAATATTAGTGTTTGAAGACCCTTCCCCGTGAAGTTATCGCTTTCTTTTGTGAATATTTTCTTCTATTATCAAGTAATCAAAAATTTCAAAAAAATTGAAAAAGCAACAAAATCAACCGTTGTGTCACTTGTGAATTCGGCTCACCTTTAGATTACAAACTATAAGAGAGGTAAAAGGAGGGTTGATCCGACGAACTTCAACCCGAAAGGAGAAGATTTTTAATAGCTTCGCGCTTACCCGCTCCTTCGCTTCTTTGTGCGTTTTCTAGAGAGCTACCGTACACTCGTTTGATTCTCGGTTACAAAAATATTTTTCTCTTTTTTATTTTCTCTTATTTTGTTCTTAGTGTATGCAAACTCGCTCTTCGTCAAAATTCGTTGGTGAACCTTCCACGAATCCTACTTCTACGATTCTGAAACGTCGTAATCGTAGACGTTCTATACAAAGAGTCAAACCGTATTCTCTTGTAGAGACTTTCGTAGTTACGATGTTCGATCAACGTACTATGGCGGAATTACTCCGACAACAACAAATAAAACCCAAACAAACTTAACCACAACCAACCAAAACAAAAAACTACAAATAAACAAGCCAACAAAACAAGCTACACAAAAATAAAAAAACAAACCATAACAACACAACCAAACAAACCTCCAAAACCAAACAACTACACAACCAAATCCACCAGACTCAAACACCCATCATCTCACAAACTCAATAATCCATAAACAACACTAAATACAAACTCCATGACAACAAAACTAAAAAAACAAAACTCAACAAAACTGACTACGATCAACAACAAACACATAAAACAACAAATCACAACCAATAACAACAATTAGACCACCCCACAACACACACAATCAAAATTAAAAAAATAACAACTTTATACAAAAATTTACACACATAAGAAAAATTATCAACAACCACCCCAACCAACAAACAATACAAAAAAAAACAATCCACCACAAACACAACAAAACAGTAAACAAACAAAAAAACACCACAACAACATACACACAACAAAAACATACAACAAGCAAAAAAACAAAATAAAAAAACTAAGTATTAAGAAACACAAAAACTAAAACTAAAATACAACCAGAAAAACTACAATACATAACACAACATACAAAACACAAAACATCAAAACTTACACAAAAATAACATAATCACTTAAATCAATCAAAAACAACACACTATGTTTAAATACAATAATATAAATTATAATATGAAAAATTTAAAAAAATAATTTCATATATTATATAAAAAAAAAAAAGTATAGATACTGATGAAGGTATTTGCCTCAATAAAAGAAAGTATGTTTTTGACCTATTATCTGAGTATGATATGCTTGCTTGTAAACCTGTAAAAACTCCTCTTATGTCTAAGCTTGTTATTCCTAATGAAGCTACTGATAAAGATCCTTTACTTGAAAATATTACAGATTATCAAAAATTAATGGGAAAGTTGATTTACTTGAGCAATACTAGACCGGATATTTCTTATGTTGTGCATTGCTTAAGTCGGTTTATGCATTCTTTTTTGACTTCTCATCTTAAGTTGTCCAGGTTTAGGAGTTCATATTACTAAGACATCTGGTATGTTTCTTACTGCTTATTTTGATGCTGATTGGGCTAAATATATTATTACAAGGAAATCTATTACTGGGTATTGTGTGTTTCTTAATAATTCTCTAGTTTCTTAGAAAAGTAAGATACAAAATACTCTCTCTAAATCTTTAACTGAAGCAGAGTATAAAGCTCTTCCTTCAGTAACCAGTGAAGTGATTTGGATTTTAAATTTTTTAAAAGATTTGCAATTAGAAAATATTTTGCCTGTTTCACTTTATTGTGACAACAATTCAGCTATTAAGATAGCTGCCAACCCAGTTTTTCATGAAAGAACAAAACATCTTGAGATTGAGTTACATTTTGTAAGAGAAAAAGTTTTAAAAGGAGTTGTTAAAACAGTTAAGGTAGATTCTGCAAATCAAATTACAGATATCCTTACCAAAGGGTTGGATACAATTCAACACTTAGATTTTGTTAAAAAAACTGGGAATGTATGATGTTTACTAGGTTAAGACTAAGGGGGGATATTGAGAATATTAGTCTCAATAGGTAAACATATATGTTGAGGGACTTATTATGTCTTTGTCTTATTTTCAGTTTTGCCTTGTAAGAAGTTATTTCTAAAGATAGATATTGGAAGAAAGTTTGAGGGCTGTTGCTGCCATGTTTGTAAAGTTTTTAAGTCGATGGTCAAGGTCTATATAAGCTGGATTGACCAGCTGTATGTCTGACTTTTGATACATTCTCTCTCTCACTAAAACCTCTCTCCTCTCTCTCTCTAAAAAGTTGTAAAACCCTAGTTGATTAAGATCATCTTGATCTTATTATTTCTGCTGTTGTAATAGAACAATAATCAATTTAGATTATTGATCCACACCTGAATAGCAGTGGTGGATAGATTGGTTTTCTGATTAAGATCAGTTTTTTTTGTGTTGTTATTGATACTCAAATTGAGATTTGAGTATTGTTTGTTAATAAGAATCATAATTTCTCATGATTACTAGTTAACACACATTTATTTTTGGTTTATTATGATGATCGTTGATTTTGTTTGATAACTAGTACACATAATTCCTTTTAAGTCGATCGTTAGTTTTGTGGGATAACCAATCGACATATTGGTGTTTCTTGTTTGCTATGTTGCTGTGGTTGTTGATCGATTGGTTTTGAAATAACCAGTCGAATTATTATGTTCTAATCGTTACTTTAGAAGTTATCTGTGTCACTATCGGTGCTAGATAAACGTCTATAAACCCTACCTATTATCCTTCACTGTTCATAACATACACTCTAAACTCTACTCTCGGAATATTACTTACCAAACCTTAATCTTTCATCATGATCGGTGCTACCACTACACCCGTAACTTTGCTTTCGGACAAGCTCATGACCATTATAAATCTCACGACACTTGTTCCCGTTAAGTTGGATATTGATGAGATGAACTATTCATCTTCGGGTATACTTCTTAAAAAACCTTTGTAAAGGTCATGAGATATTGAAACATGCTTTAGGTGAACCAACAGATGAAGCTACTTCTAGTAACCCGTCGCCTCCCATCGCAAAATGGTTAAAGATTGATTCCATTGTCCTCTCATGGATCTTTATGACATTGTCCAAAACCCTTCAACAAAGGCTAGTTGTTGAAGACCCCCAAACAGCTAAGGAAGCTTGGGATCTTATTGCTTCAATTTTCAATGATAATAAGCATACTTGGTATATTGCATTGAAGGCGGAATTGCGTTCTTTAAAACTTGGAGATTTGAGCACTGACGGTTACTTTCGTAAGATAATGCCCATTGCAACTATTTTGACTAGTCTCGGGTCTCATATTAGCAATGATGATGTGGTTACTATTGCTCTTGAGGGGTTACCGGATAAGTATGATAATGTATCTGGTATTATTGTTCATCGAGAGCCATTCCTGGATCTCAAGATGGTCCATTTTATGCTCACTACTGAGGAGATGCGGTTGAAGTCATGAGCTCAAGCTTCACCTATTGATTCCACTTTTTCTTCACCTTTGGTTTTATTATCTAATGGGGGTAATAATACTAGGTGTCCTAATGTTGCTTCGGAAAAGGTAAATAAACCTTGTTTCAATTTTAATGAAGGTTTTTGTCGTTTTGGTGAGCATTGTAAGTTTCTACATAATGGCATACATGGTAATCTCTCGCTTTGGTCCACTAGTAATGCTAGCCTTACTTCCACTTCGACCACTTCTAATATGACACCGCAACAAATGATGGAATTGATACAAGCTTAACACGCTCTTTTAGCAAAATTTGGTTGTATTCAAAATAATAGCATGGGACAGTTGGGTAATACAAGTGAGAATATAAATTCTGTTAACCCATTGGCACTCATCTTACTGGGCTTACAAGCCTACCTGATTTCCACCTCAGCCAGCTGAGTTTGTTCAGCCGGCCTAGCAGTTTGTATACCAGCCGGCCCAATTTGTTCAACCAGTCAAGTATTTTCCCAAGCATAATTACACGGGTCAGTTGGGTCAGCAGAGTTCACCAGGGTAGTCGGGTCAACAAGGACAGTCGGGTCAAACGAGTCAAATGGGTTAGCGGGTTTCTTTGGGACAGTCGGGGTAGGCAACTACATTATCGAATACTTTTAATGTAATGACACTCCAGGATACTACTGAGGGTAATTAGAATATGGATACAGGTGCGAGCTCTCACCGTAATGATTTTGTTTATAGTCTTAGTGATATTTTGAGTATGTTTATTTATCCATCTGTCTCGGTTGGTGACGACCATTCCATACCCGTTACTAACTCTGGATATAGTATTTTGCCTACCCCACATTGACCCTTTTGTTAGCCTTAAAATATGTCAGCTAATACAGAATTACATTAGTATAAATAGGTAAGACTCGCAGGGACCTAAAATGTCTAGTTAAGATAGTTTAGAGAGTCAAGACCTATATATATATCCCCTCCATACTTCCATGGAGGGGTGAGGATTTATTTTACTTGTAATAAGGTGTGTGTGTTTCTCTCTTTAGAATACACACATCTTCCCTTTCTCTCACTAAATAATATGGCTAAACATTTGTTTAATCTTCCCAGACCTCCGGATCATGTCTTTTGTTATGTGAATCTTTATGGGTAACAATTGGCATCAGAGCTGCAGGGGTGTAATGTATCATGTGTTTGTTGTTCATGTTCTGGTTACTGTTTACGTACTATTCATGTCACTATTCACGCACTATTCATCTACTGTTCATTATTTTTAAAAAAAAATCAACAGCAGGTTGTTTATATTTTGTTACAAGTTCTGTTTCAATCTTGGTTTACATCTGTTCATTTTTTTGGTGCTTAAATGTCAAGAAATAAATCTGGGTTCATAATATTTCTTAGTTGCGTTTTGACTAAAAGACAAAAAACGAAAGTACATATTGCGTTTTGGTTCACAAGATTGTTGCGTTTTAGTATTGCATTTTTTCTCGGATTGCGTTTTGACATTGCGTTTTGTACCAAGTTGAAGACCTTTACGATTAAAATCTAAAGGACATGCTGCCCAAATTTTTGTACCATTGCGTTTTGTCTAAAACTGCAGATTGCGTTTTGACTCGCAAGACCATGTTGCGTTTTGACTCCCAAGACAGGTGCGTTTTGTTAAACCAAGACCCAAACGGGTTGCGTTTTGCCTTGGGTTTGATTGCGTTTTGTTATACCACAACCTAAGCCGAGTCAACTCGGTATTTACCGAGTTGACCCGGTCAACACTCAAAGAGTAAACAAAACACAACAACAACTTCAACAAACAACAACAATCTCAACTATAACAACCAACAACAATCAGCAGCCTCAATCACTCAGCCTTCATCACAATCACACAACTTCAATCAAATCAGACTCTATCTACCTACCTCATCGTCACATCAAACAACAACAACTCCATCTCCACAATCATTCAAGACTCTAAAACATAAAACAAGATCTCAGATTTACTTCTTTCGGGTTGTGGCACAACTGTCGTGATCTAACAAGACCAAACACGAAAGTAAATCATCATCATCGATCTGTGAGGGCTTAAAACCCCTTTTCAATATACGAAATTAAAGACAAATTTTATAACAAATCTGTTATAATTTGTTCTTTGTTTCGTTTATAACCAAAAACAAACCTACCCGAGACCTTTATAAGATCTTGACGCCAAGAACCTCGACGAGCTAGAGAATCATATGCATATTTAAAGGTTGACGAGCTGAGTTTATACTTCAATTCGTGTGCCTGGATAACAAATCGTGGGTTTATAAGTGGTTGGTAGTTGTTTGTATACCTTGGGTTAAGGAGTTTTTGTGCTACCCGATTTATATGATAAGAGATGATGGTTGCGATTATGATATGAAGATATGGGGGAGATTGGATTTGTTTCATTTTGGAGAGAGATGGAAAAGTGTGGTTGACTGCACACATTTGTGTAAATGATTAGGGTTGTAAGTGAGAAAAATTAGGGATTGAGTGATATATACCCCTAATTCATTTAGTTGGATCCGGGTAGTGGATTTAATGTGGGCCGGTTTCTATCAAAATTAATGGGCTGCGAAATGTATGATGAACTTGGGCTATGTTATAATCATTGGGCCGAGTCTATTTTTTTGATAGTGTGTGCCGAGTATAAGTTGTTAGATTGAGCCGGGAATAAAATGCTATCACGGCAAGTTTAATTAGACAAATGTGAATCCGTTGACGACATTCAAACACAACATTTATCTAGTTTAACGACATTCACAAACAACAACACAACAATCATGATACATAACACTAAAAATGATCCGAATAAGATTCACTAAAACCTCAAAACGGCTATGGAATTTGGACTTTAATGTCAAGTGATCACGGAGTTTATTGGGTATCCCTTATTTGAGTTTGAAGTGGGTTTCACGGAGGCGTCTACCTATTTCATCATCAAGACTTCCTTTTATTTTCTACCCCTTTTCTTCAAACCCAATCTATCGATGGATGACTTACCTATACGTATACAGTTATGATTAAGACTTAAATTATCTAGTTACCAGCGGTCAAGGGGAGGTTGGGTGAAGACCTAGTTAACTATCACTTAAAGGAGTTACATTGTAGTACTTAGTGTCACACGCAGAAGCCGATGTGGATAATTTCAAGAGGTGGTGTACTTCTTATACTTTTAGGACTTAGGTACAGGGTACTTAGAGGCTTTAAGTAACAAATTTGGGGAATGTTACTTTATTTTCAAGTTTGGTATATCGGGTTTACTTCACCAAGTGGTCACAGTAATAGCCGACAGAATACGAGGTTGTGGTAAGGTTGCCCAGAGATAAAAGAGGTATGAGATAGTGATCAACAAAGCTCTCACGGGATATATTAAAGCTACCTGAAACGTCAATGTTACTTTGAAGGCAGTCAAGCAAGGGGGAGATGTAGAGGGAGTCTAGAGTGCACAGACAAAATCTTTCAAAGTTCTTCAATGTCTTTCATAACTTTTCAAGATTGTTGCTTATGACAAGAACTTCTCGTGTATATGGGCGTACACGTCAATGATGCTTCTAAGAGTTCGAAACCATCATGGGGGAATACGTGTACTTTGATACTTTGATGCATCAGGTCCAACTTCCAGGGGAAGTAGTTATATACTACTCACTTAGTAATGGTTTTGTGAAGTATCTGCATGCGTGAGATGAATTGTTGCTGAACTCTTGCATGTTCCCATCAAAAACGGATATTCACCAAGACCGAATGTCATGATACAGTATAGAAGCAGTATTAGATGGTGTGGTTGACTGTTTCTTCTACTAAATTCCGTTGTGCACTTTAAATGTCAATGTTAGAAGATCGTTCAAGCTACATCAACGTTTCAGAATCTGCTCAAGATACGGATGTTGGTTTGGGGGGAAGCTGATTCAGAAACTTCGCCAAAAAGGAGTCTATGAAGAAAGCTTTTAAAGACATGCTGCATGAATTGGGGGGAAGTTAATCCAACTCATGCATACTACAATGGTTCCAGAACAAGTCAAGACAAAGAAGATCCAAGCTGGAGTACAAGTATCAAGACTAGAAGACAAAGACGTCATCTTCAGCATTGGAAGCGCCTTGGATGTCATTTTATTTTGTTGTATTTGTACTTGATAGGAACATTGTAAGTAATTCCGTATGCCCACATATTGGGGGAAGATTGTTAGCCTTAAAATATGTCGGCTAATACAGAATTACATTAGTATAAATAGGTAAGACTCACAGGGACCTAAAATGTCTAGTTAAGATAGTTTAGAGAGTCAAGACCTATATATATCCCCTCCATAATTCCATAGAGGGGTGAGGATTTATTTTACTTGTAATAAGGTGTGTGTGTTTATCTCTCTAGAATACACACATCTTCCCTTTCTATCACTAAATAATATGGCTAAACATTTGTTCAATCCTCCCCGACCTCCGGATCATGTCTTTTGTTATGTGAATCTTTATGGGTAACACCTTTCATTTTAATAACGTTCTTATTACTCCTAATATTATCAAGAATTTAATTTATGTCTGTCGGTTTGTTCTTGATAATTGTTGTACAGTTGAGTTTGATGCTTTTGGTTCTTCTGTTAAGGATTTCATGACCCGTCAAGTGCTTCTCCGTTGTGATAGCACTGGAGATCTTTACTCGGTCACGAAGCCTTCCACTATTCCTTATGATTTTCTCACCAGTCAGTATACGTGGCACTAGCATCTTGGACATCTAGGAAGTGAAGTGTTACGTCGTCTTCTTTCTAGTAATGCAATATCGTGTAATAAAGAGACACCTCCCATTCTTTGCCATGCTTGTCGGCTTGGCAAACACGTGAGGCTTCCATTTATTAGTTCTAGTACTTTGGTTCAATATTGTTTTGATATTGTTCACTTGGACTTGTGGACTTCCCTAATTCCGAGTCTTTCTGACTTTAAATACTATGTTTTACTCTTGGATCATTATTCAGAATATGTTTGGGTTTATCCGTTAGTTAATAAATCAGATGTGTTGTCTAAATATGTAGTGTTTCGTAACTTTGTTCACACTCAATTTAAGTGTGAAATAAAGTCATTTCAGTGTGATCATGGTGGTGAATTTGACAACCACGCCTTTCATAAGTTTTTTTTGCATCTAATGGCATTCAATTTTGTTTTCTTGTCCAAAGACCTCACAACAAAATGGTAAGTCTGAAAGGATGATCTAAACCATAAACAATCTTATTCAAACCCTACTTTTTCAAGCTCAACTACCTCATAATTTTTAGGTTGAGGTGCTTAATATGGCCATTAATTTATTAAATATTTTACCCTCAAGTGCAATTAACAATGAAATACCTTATACCCGTCTCTTTGGAACCACACCCGACTTTAGCATTTTACGTACATTTGGGTGTCTTTGTTACCCTCACCTTGATACCACTCACAAACTTGAACCCTGTACTACACCCTCCATATATTTGGGACATGCATCCAATCATCGTGGTTACCGTTGTCTTGATCTAAACACCAATAAAATCATTATTTTCCACCATGTTACTTTTGACGAGACGGTACTTCTGTTTGGGTCAATGACATCAACCTCGCCTCCCTCATATACCATTTTTGGAAGAGTCGTCTAATGTTATTTCTAACATTATTCACCAATCCCCCATTACCATTGATCTAACCACTTATTCTCCAACTAGTTCTCCAACCACTAGTTCTCCAACTAATACTACGTTACCTCTAAAACCGCAGCCTAACCCAAACCCGGTTTCAATTCATCCTATGGTCACATGTTTTCATGTCAGGACTAATCGCCCTACTCAGCATCTTATTCTTCATGTGTCTTCCATTTCACCTTTTGTCACACCCCTAAAATATTAGAGTATAATGGCAACCGAGGGCGTGTGACTTCATGATTATCATACTTCTAAGCAAAGCAGAACGACCTCTATATGAGACGTTTTATGAAAATTGATCACTTGAATTAGGAAATAATAAATTGTTTAAACATTCAGCGGAAGCATAAAAATAGATAATACGACATCGTTTTTAAATAGTACAAGTGATCTTCAGATAGCGGGAAAAATGACTGCAATGCATGAGACTTCATATAGGATCTTCGTTCTTAATACCTGAGAAAACATTGCTAAAGTGTCAACATAAAGTTGGTGAGCTCATAGGTTTGTTTAAGCAAAAAACGTAGTGTTTATGAATCACAAGATTTCATCCACCTATGACAATATAACAGATACAAAGTCATATAAATTGCATTACTTCTGTCTAAGCTCATGATACCGAAGCGTTAACATATACCAACAATGAATGAATGCCCTTGCATGTGTCTAACCCGGGACACCCGTAATCTGACTCAAATGAAACTGTGTTTGCTTGACTAATGTCAGCCCAAGACAAACAGGGACGTCAATCCTGATAGATCTATCCATAACATTCGCGCTTACAAGTAATTAACGGTTCATGATAAATCTGGCAAATAACAACTTGGGTTAAATCGAGACTTAGACCAATCAGTAATGAGTAATTGCACTTGTATTCACACGTTTGAAATAAGCAATGTTCTCACCCCAAAAGATGGTTTAAAACAGTAGAGTAGGGGCTATGAAAACTCACCTTGTCAATTAATCGCTTTGAATGGGGAGATTGGATCTATGCACGTCAAATAGTGACTCGATCAACACCTAAGTAATTTCGATAAATCTGAGTGTACATTCTAAGAACTCAATGTATGAATTATCCAATTTATTTGTCCAATGATAAAATATCGCTTTATGTTCTCATATCGTTGATTAGACCGTTGGATCTAGGGATGATACACGACTACGCACATCTAAGTATTTATACTTAATTTGATGAAACTTTGTGCTAAAACTTATAATCATATGATCACATTGTAACAAAAAAAAAAGAAATAATACTATTTATTTACCAATTTTCGGGTTTATGTGTGTGTAAATATATATATATATATCGCTTATTTACCTACTTTAGTCGTCACTTAAGTTTCGTGTAAATATCTATTTTATATGTTGCAGTTCGTATGAAATTGTCTAAATAATCTTTGTAAAAGTTATTTACTTGTATTTAATATCCTCACGTTTCAACATTTACGATTTAAATCATATGACTTTTAAATCATCTTTTTAAACTCGAATAGAATTTAGTTAAATTTTTAGTATCAACAATATTATATAATACAAAACAAGTTTATTTTCCTCTTTCAAAAGTTCGGTTTTATCGTAACTAATTCCATGTAATTTAAAAATGTCACACAATTATGCATGAAATATACTCTACGCAATGTAGTATGACTTTTATTTGTATAATATAAGCAAGTGGGAAAACATATTACACTATTTCTTACCCTACTAGAATGACAATATCAGGAATGCATGCATGCTATTATATGTCACCATGTTTTCTTTTCTTGGTTCCTAGTTTATGTATTTATGCTAGCTATTCCATGCTACTATAAATATGTTTGTTGCTCTAGCCTTTAACTCTCATGCATAAGTGTTACCAACATAGTAAAATGGTGTGACACCAAAATACTACTACCTTGGCAAAGTTATTCGGTTCTGATGGTTTGAACCATTTGGTGCATAGAGGTAAATCGCAGCCATACAACAAGCGCGTTTGGGTCGAGTAGGTTACACCATAAAAGGGTGTGTCCACTGTTTTAGCTCAATCAACACCAAGGGGGGTGCGTTGGTGGGTCGGACGTAATAGCACCAAAAGGGGTGCGTTGAAAATGATTAAGGCAGCAGCCGGTTGGTATGAAACCACCAGTCTTCGTCACCCACCACCTTGCGGCAGCAACAGTGGCAGTAAGCCATTGTCGCATGCCAGCGCAAGCGGCAACAACAGTGGCAGCAGCCAACTGTTTAGCACGCACAAGTGGCTCGAAAGTGAAAAGGTTCAGGGTGGGTTGCCATCTGTGGAGCAGTCGCCTTGCCCATTGTGGCGCAGCAAATGACAAGGCACAACCTCTTTGAGGTAGTGGCCCCTCGTCACTCGTCGCGTTGGTTGTCACGGTCGGGTTTGGTCTTGGTCATAATACAAGTATTTAGCACGTAAGTCTTAGTTCTTCTCGTCCCTAGTGCCAACGTTTTATAATCACGAGACATGTGTTAAGTTTTACTCGTTTCAAAATGGTCGCATAACACCTTGTTTGGCCCAGTTTTATGTCCATGGTTTACGTATTAAATTTTTACGCGTAGCATGACAAAATTTTGACATGCGTACGTTCACGAGGACCATGCATGGGTCGCACCATGCATGTCATGTGATACTACAAAATGAAAGTCAGGTATGACAAATATGGAGCTACAAGAATAACTTACGAAGGTCCAGGTTTTTCTAGGCAATCTGGAAGGATGACGGTAGTAAGGAAGCTCGAACCAACCCTTGGTTAATACTACCCTTTCAACCCAACGTTCACTAACTAAACTCTACTCAAACCTTACTTCTTTTGTTTGATCTTGTGTGTGAGGGTGCTACTAGAAGTGAAAAGAATGCTGTCTATTTATACTACAAATTCATGCATTTACTGAAAACTTTCAATCTTCCGTGAATGTTTATTATTCACTTACTATTAAGCATAGTTGTATAGTATAACTATTAATAGTGAATCTCCCTATTTGTGAAATGAAGTTTGCAGGAGAAAAGATATAGGCATGTGAAGATTTTGAAAGAACGAAATGTGTAGGCCATTTAAATTAAGGAATAAAAATGATGATGTTGGTTTGCCTATTTGATTTCACCATTGATTGCTCGTCGTATTCATTTTTGTATTACTGTTCTGAGGTGATGAATGTCAAGATACAATATTTATTTAGGAGATATTAAATATCGTCCATGTGTATTATATATTTTAAATATATATATATATATATATATATATATATATATATATGTATATATATATATATATATTCTTCATTGAAGTATGGACGGGTTCACAAAATAATATAGGCGTGTGACTTTTTTCACAGGGCGGAACATATGATTCTATTTTACGCATTTTCTAAATTTTGTTTTTTTTAACCCTTTCTAGATCTCGAAGCAAAATCGATATTTATACGCGCTATTTAAAACTCTCAATAGCGTAAAACATTGTATGTCGTTTGAAGGATAACTTTTTATTAGAAAGTAACGGCAAATTTGCAATTGCTTGCGGTACATACTCTTACATAAAATGAAAAGGAGTTCTAAATTTTTCCGAGGTGCTACATCCGCCCCATGTTATGTGATTTTGTCCCGAAATCAAGACGTTGTAGTAGATTGCGGGATCGTGAATAGATGAGGGTATTCCTCCCTGAACTGGTCTTCGCATTCCCAAGTGTAGTTCCAACGAACTTTAACGATAGGTTTACGACTTCGTTTGAGTTGCTTGACCTTGCGGTCCATAATCTCTACGGGTTCTTCAACGAAATTAAGTTTGTCGTCGAGTTGAATTTCCTCTAAAGGAATAACGAGTGTGTCATCGGACAAGCATTTCTTTAAGTTGCAGACGTGAAACACATTGTGTACCCGACTAAGCTCCTAAGGTAATTCCAATCGGTAAGCTACTGGACCAATCCTTGCTATGATTCAAAAGGGTCCAATATATCGAGGGTTTAACTTTCCACGTTTTCCAAATCGAATTACACACTTCCAGGGCGCGACCTTGAGCATAACCTTATCTCCGACTTCAAATTCAAGGGGCCTACGCCTCTTGTCAGCATAGCTCTTTTGTCGATCACGCGCCGCTTGCATGCGATCTCTAATCTTAAAGATCTTCTCCGTAGTCTCATGGATAATCTCTGGTCCGGTGAGTTGTGCTTCTCCAACTTCAGCCCAACAAACAGGTGAACGACACTTTCTACCGTAAAGTGCTTCGAACGGTGCAGCTTTAATGCTCGTGTGATAACTGTTGTTGTACGAAAATTCTACTAAGGGTAAATGTCTATCCCAACCATTCCCGAAGTCAATTACACAGGCTCTCAACATGTCTTCTAACGTTTGAATGGTTCTCTCACTCTGACCATCGGTTTGAGGATGATAAGCAGTGCTCAGGTTCAACTGCGTACCCAATGCCTTATGCAGAGATTGCCAAACTCTCAAAGTGAAATGGCTATCACGATCGGAGATAATTGACACTGGTATACCGTGTCTTGCTACTATCTCCTTCATGTACAATCTCATCAATTTTTCTGTCGAATCCGTCTCCTTCATTGGCAAAAAGTGAGCAGACTTGGTAAGACGATCAACAATGACCCAAATTGAATCGGATCCTGCTGCCGTTTTGGGTAGCTTGGTGACGAAATCCATTGTTATCTTCTCCCACTTCCATTCTGGTATATCGGGTTGGACCAATAAACCAAAGGGCCACTGATGTTCCGCCTTAACCTTAGCACAAGTCAGGCATTTGCTAACATATGTGGCAATTTCAGCCTTCATGTTTGGCCACCAATATAACATTTTTAGATCATGGTACATCTTGTCAGATCCTGGATGAATAGAATACTTTGACTTATGCGACTCGTCCATAATCAAAGATCTTGTGTCACAGTAAAACGGTAGCCAACTTCTATTATCCAGACACAATGTTCCGTCAGTGCGGGCTTCTAACTTCTTTAGCATGCCACCAACATCTTTTGCTTCAATGTTTTCAACCTTAACCACTTCTTTCTGCGCCTCAAGGATTCGTAATGGAAGGTCTAAGCCAATGGTCATAACCAAAGCTTTTACTCGTATCGGTTTGACCTTTCCTGCTGACTCAAAGCATTTGCTACAACATTTGCTTTCCTCGAGTGATAACGAATTTTGTAATCATAATCACTTAGGAGCTCTATCGATCGATGTTGCCTCATATAGAGTTCTTTTTGGTTTAAGATATGTTGTAGGCTCTTATGATTAGTGAACACCATACATTTTGTGCCATACAAATAGTGTCTCCAGATCTTTAGGGCGAACACTACCGCTCCTAACTCCAGATCATGAGTGGTGTAGTTCTTCTCGTGAACCTTCAGTTGTCTAGAAGCATATGCAATAACCTTCTTTCTTTGCATCAGTACGGCACCTAACCCTTTTATGGATGCATCACAATACACCACAAAATCATCACTGCCTTCTGGTAGTGCTAGAAAAGGTGCAACACATAGCTTCTGTTTTAGAAATTGAAAAGTTGTTTCCTGTTCTTCACCCCAATTAAACCTCTGGTTCTTCTGCGTCAGCTCAGTCATGGGCTTAGCTATTTTAGAGTATCCTTTGATGAATCTCCTATAGTAACCTGCAAGACCTAAGAACTGGCGAATCTCTGAAGGAGTGGTTGGAGATGCCTAATTCTTAACAGACTCAATCTTAGCTGGGTCTACATGAATACCACTGCTATCAATCACGTGTCCAAGGAATTTTACCATATTGATCCAAAATTCACACTTGGAAAATTTGACATACAGCTCTTCCTTCTTCAGCAACTCCAGAATAGTTTTTAGGTGTTCCTCGTGTTCTTTCTCATTGCGGGAGTATATGAGAATATCGTCAATGAACACAATCACAAACTTGTCCAAGTATGGTTTGCACACACGGTTTATGAGGTCCATGAATATCGTAGGTGCGTTGGTCAACCCAAAAGGCATAACTTGGAACTCATAGTGTTCATATCGTGTTCTAAAAGCAGTCTTGGGAATATCTTCTTCTCTAACCCTTAACTGATGATAACCTGACCTTAAGTCAATTTTTGAGTAGATGCTAGATCCTTTCAACTGGTCGAATAAATCATCGATCCTTGGTAAGGGATAACGATTTTTCACTGTAAGTTTGTTCAACTCACGATAATCGATACACATTCGGAAAGATCCATCTTTCTTTTTGACAAACAAGATTGGTGCTCCCCACGGAGAGGAACTTGGTCTTATAAAACCTTTGTTAGAAAGTTCTTTTAGATGCTCGGCTAGTTCTTTCATTTCTGCAGGTGCAAGACGGTAGGGTACGCGTGCAACAGGTGCAGCTCCGGGTATCAGCTCGATGTGAAATTCTACTTGGCGTGTCGGGGGTAATCCTAGAAAATCTTTAGGAAATACTTCCGGAAAGTCTCTGAAAAATGGCACGTCTTCTATTCGTTTTTCGGATACCTCAGTTCCCTCTTTCTTCATCAATTGAACTAAGAACACTTGACATCCTTTGTCGATGTACCCTTGCGTCCTGATGCTCGAAATGACTTCTAGTCTAGACTCATTTTTAACTCCGCTTCTCTCGCCTTGTACGATCAGCATATCATTTCTATATGGAACACGAATGTACTTCTCATAACACACAACCTCCGCGTGATGTTCGGCCATCCAATCCATTCTGACGATGACATCAAAACTTCCTAGTTCTATAGGGAGTAAGTCGATTTTGAACATGTGATTTTGCAAGTTAAGAGTACACCCTCTTAAAATAGTATTTGTGGTTAGCGACTTTTCGTCGGCTAACTCCACACTATAATTAGTGTCTAGGGTCATAGGATGGATGTCTATATATTTACTGAAAGCATATGACACAAAGCTTCTATCCGCACCAGTATCAAATAGCACCAAAGCATAAACATTGTTGATCAGGAACTTACCATTCACCACCTTGTTATCTTTCACCACAGCTTCTGCACATAGGCTGTATACTCTGCCAGGTGCTCTGCGTCCTCCTTGAGTGCTGGTTGATGCTTGGTTATTTCCTTTAGGGTTGAGAAATTAATAAAATTAAAACTAGATATGTTCTAATGAAAAATACTATAATATATATTTAGATATATTTAGAAAATATCTAAAATATATAAATATACCCCTACACATTGTATGTGACGCGCGGGATTATATAACTAGGACTCCACGGCTCGTTTGCTTTGGATTAAACCCAATAACAAATACAAAATTAGATTAAACTATCGAGCCCGATTCTGATATTATCCTGTTACAAACATTAACTAATTAAAGACCTGAAGCTCCAGCGGTAAGTGACCGATGCTTCTTGTTCGCCTCAATAAATTGAGGCTAACAATTCTCCCCCGAAGTGAGGTCTTGAATACTGGAAACAACTTCCTTTATTGACTCCAATAAAATTGAGGCTAAACAATCTCCCCCGAAGTGAAGTTCATTGATGACACTTCTTCATGAGATTATGAACTGCTTTTGTCCTTTTAAGCCCGAGTGTTCTTGGTCTTGTCATCGTTATATGTTGTAGCTTGTCCTTCATGCTTTGCGATCTTGACTTTGAGCCTTTGTCATTGTCTTTATCGACTTTGCTGAAGCTTAGCGATCTTAAATTCTTTGACCAAACATGCTCATAGAAAACTTTTGCATTATCTTAAAGCTTCAATCAGAGTTAGAGCGGGAAGACTTACTTAGTTCTTTAAATCTTGAGCTTTCTAGATTGTATGTCTTCGTAGATTTGAAGCAATTGAATGGATTGAGTTTGTCGTTACTAACCGTTTGACCTACAGGTTTACGTTAGTGATAAACGAGAAAATTGATTTGAAAAATCAATCGACGTGTCACTCGTTAATAGAAGAGTTTTTGTAACACAACGAGAAGTGTCATGTATGTTTTTTATCAAATTCATCAACCGTCTCTACAAATTCATTTACTGGACCAAATCGATATCCAGTTGTCACAAGTTTGATTCATATAGAATCTCGCAAGTCACCTACCGCAGTGCTGTTTGATGATGACACTGGAAGGATTTCCATTCGTCATTGTGAATCCTAAAGAGTTTCACTCTAATGTTCTGCAAATATCACAATGATAATGGCGTAAAAAATGGTCCCCTAAACCCTAACAGTGTTAACTCTTTAATATATAAGAGTTAACACTCGTTATCCTTTAGTTACCCTAAATCCAAAACCTATTAACCATAACCCGGCCCAATCCCATTTTATAAAAGCCGAGTCAAAGCCCACAAAACTAAAAGTCAAACCCCCACCCTTATTCAGTTAAAAAAACGCGGGTAAATATTTGTTACTATTCATTGTCTCTCCCGTTAAGCCACGAGTCAAAATCAAGGAGCAAATCAAAATTGATGACAAGGACAGAAGATTCGAGTACTATGTAATGATGTGGCAGAGTAAAACGTCACTCACGGGTCATCATTGGTTGAAACCTAAAAGGAAGTGACACGTGGGCCTGACAAGAAGCACACAAAGGACAAAGAATTTGTGCTAAACTACTCACAAAAGAAGCACAAGTACCCTAACACACGGATTGCCACACTGGCAATCCGTGTGATCACTCAATTAATCCAACGGTGCTAATGATAGATCCAATGATTAGCAAGAATCAAGGGTTGAGATGACAAGGAGCTAGTAACAAACTCAAGGCCTGGAAGCTTCATCTGAGCTATATAAAAGGAGCCTCATTCACACACAAAAGCATCTTCTTTTTTTTAGTTTTTAGCTTTCAAAATTTCTAGTTAAATTGTAATTTTCATAAATTAGCTTATGTAGTTTTAATTCAGTTTTTAAAAGCTTATTGTAATCTCAGTTTCAACATATTGTAATCAGTTTTCTAGTTAATAAAATCATAAGTTTTATTTTAATAATCTGTCATAAGCTCTTTACTCTCAAATGTTGTTGCTACTGTTTCATAAGCTTTTCATAAGCTCTTATCTAGCTCTTTGAGTCTCTAAGCTCAAATTGAGCTATTAACAAGCTCTTAATCTACATAAACCAATAAAATCAGTTTAAGTACCTATGCTTATGGATTATGGACTTATGGATGATAAGCTTAACATGGAAGAGCTTATGGGACCCCTACCAGCTTATCCTTGGATAAGCTGGAGCTTGTAGAGTAGCTCCTCGAGCTTGTCAAGCCTTTGTTAAGCTAAGGCTTATTGTAAGTTGCTATTTTCATTTATGTCTTAATTTTTAGCTTATAATTTTCTTATTCTGCTTATCTGCTAGCTTATTTGTGTTTAAATCTATCTCATTGTGCTTATTAATCATGCTCTATTATATGTTTTTAGCTTTTGTAGTGTAGATCTTAGTCTTACTCATTTTGTGTCTTAAAAATCATAAAAACCAAAAAATATTAGCATAGTTATTAGCTTAATGAATCTGGCTTATTAGCTTATTGAAAATTGTTAATTAAGGTTGATATAATAGGTTTATCATCTGGTATTTGTTAATTGAGTATGCTATCTATTTTTCATAAGCAAAAATGAGTATTCTGATTTTTAAAGGGGTGTTTGGCATAGCAGTACTAACTGCAAGTTACTACTGCTAAAGGCCTTTGGTTTTTAGTTGTTGGTTTTAATCTCCTATTTAAGTTTGTTTAAGCTAGTTTCAAAAGTTAGATTAAGGTAAATCAAGTTTTCATGAGTTAGTTGTTCTTAGGTTTAAATCTGTCAATTTCTTCTTGCATAATGAGTTTTGTTCAGATCTAGCTTTTGCATTTACTTAATTTACATTTAGTTTGGTTTTAAATAGAGTAGAAGTAATCTGCATAAGGTCTGCATTTATAGGTTTTAAGTTTTGGTCATTTTAATGTCAACTGCATCAGCAGTTTTTAAGGTCAAAAGTCCTTTTTCTAGCTCAAAATTCAGATAGTAATTCTATATCTTAGGATTTGTAATTCAGCATAAAAGTAGATCTAGGGTAGTGGTTAATTGGTTTAAAGTTGTTTTTCAGAAAAGGCTCTTTAGATCATCTGTTTTTAAGCTCAAAATTTACTTTTCTTCTTTTTTAAAATCAGTACCTTCTGAGTTTTCTGTCTGTTTTTCACAAGCTTTTTCAATAAGCTTTTGTTTTCACTATTCCTTTCAAAAAGCTTTTTCATATAGTCTTTTAATCAAGCTTCTAGAAAATTCTAGTCTTATTTCTTTCATTACTTATTTGCTAGCTTAATTTTAAGTCAAAAGAAGGCTTAAAGTCTGTATGGTTGTAAAGTGTTAATAAGTGCTTAATTTGATTCCTAGCTTATGGCTTGTTACTTTTTGCTTATTTCTTTCAAGTTTAGCTTATTAAGTTAGTATTAGTTTATTAATAGCTTAAAGTTTCATTAGTGTAGCTTATTGTTAGCTTTTGAGTCCTTAAAATTTGAAAAGGCAAAAATATAAGTAGTTTAGTAATTTGTCTAGCTTTTCATTCATTTTCCAGCTTAATTTTCAGTTTTTAAAAAATTTGTCTTCACAAAAAGTCTTTGTTTTCAGCTTTTCCATAAGTTTGCTTTTCAACTTTTCAAAAATAAAAAAATAGTAAAACCAAGGCCTGGGACTCGAACCCACGACCTTGGCCGCACTCACCCATTGCCTTAACCAATGTGCTCCATTAGCTCATCCGTGAGCTTCTCTTTCCCTTTAATACTTAAGGTTATTTTGGGCCTTATAAGCCCAAGCCACTTCGTGGCTTATTAGGTGCTTTTTAGTGCTTATTCGATAAGCTGGGCTAGCCAGCTTATCCTTCTTAGGATTCTTATAAGATTTTAGATTTTTCTTGTTTTTTTAGAATTTTTCATAATCATTTGTTATTTTTAATTAATTTTCGAAAGTTAAAAAAAATTAAAAAAGCCATAAAAAATATAAAAAGTTTTTAGAAAAATACAAAAAAATAGTTTTTAGTTTTAGAATAATTACTTTTAGGTTTACATTCATTAAAATTATTTTTACCCTTTTTAGAACTTAATTTCTATTTTTCACTTTTTAAATTAGTTTTATAAAATAGGATTTTATTATTAAAAGTAGTTAAAAATAGTTTTCTGAGTTTTTATAATATTTTAGACTTTTCTAAGTTAAAAATCATTTTTTAGAATTTTTAGGAATTAATTTGCTATTTTCTAGGATTTTAATTCATTTAATTAGTTTTTAAGTCATAATAAATACAAAAATAATTAAAAAATAATAATTTTCTTTTTCTTAAAATTTTCTTTTATCTTAATTTAGGTTTAGAAATTAAATTTGCTTTCATAGGCTTAAAATTTAGTTTAATTGCTTATTTGTCGCATTTTCTGCATGCCCGTTATTTGTTTTCTAGTTTAATTGTTATTGTTAGCTTGTTTTAATTGTTGTTTTTAGCCAGTAGATATAGATAATCAAATCAATCTTAGTTTCCAATTCAAATCATTGTCCGAACAACAAACGTGGACTTAATTTCACAAATCGTTGTGGAATAATTACCCGTGAATCATACTTCCCGGTTAATACGTATTATAATATATATATATTTGTGAAGATTTTCCTTTCTACCTTTGTCCTCAAGGGTAGTTTGGGAATTTCATTTCATATTATATTTTATTATTGCATTTGTTGGTTTTCTACGAATCAATGACTTCTAGTCTGGACTTATTTTTAACTCCGCTTCTCTCGCCTTGTATGATCAGCATATCATTTCCATACGGAACACGAATGTACTTCTCATAACACACAACCTTCACGCGATGCTCGGCCATCCAATCCATTCCGACGATGACGTCAAAACTTCCTAGTTCTATAGGGAGTAAGTCGATTTTGAACAGGTGATTTTGCAAGTTAAGAGTACACCCTCTTAGAATAGTGTTTGTGGTTAGCGACTTTCCGTCGGCTAGCTCCACACTATAATTAGTATCTAGGGTTGTAGGAGGGATGTCTATATATTTACTGAAAGCATATGACACAAAGCTTCTATCCGCACCAGTATCAAATAGCACCGAAGCATAAACATTATTGATCAGGAACGTACCATTCACCACATTGTTATCTTTCACAGCAGCCTCAGCACATAGGCTGTATACTCTGCCAGGTGCTCTGCGTCCTCCTTGAGTGCTGGTTGATGCTTGGTTATTTCCCTTAGGGTTTCCTTGATTCTGCCTCTGATTGTTCTGAGGATTTTGTTGGTTGCCTCGAATTTGATTTCCACGGCCTTGACTTCCATTGTTCGGACACTTGTTCTTGTAATGCCCCTTTTCGCCACATCCGAAGCAAGTAACATCACTTCCCTGTCCTCCTTGGCTTCCGGGTCCTCTTTGGCTTGCGGGACGGGGTGGGGCTCGGCAGTCTTTGACTTTATGTCCTGCCCTTCCACAGTTGTGACAAGTAGGAGGGCATGCGTCAGTGTGGTGTCGTCCACACTTCCCGCAGTAAGGTAATTTGCCAACGTAAGAACCTTGCCCAGCTGTAAACACCCTTGCTGTCTTTGGACGTTTGTTCGGATTGAGATTACTAGTGGTGTTGGGGTTGTTGTTGTTGTAGTGGTTTCCGTTCCATTTCCGCTTGTCACCAGAGTTTTCTCCTAACTCTTGGACTACTTGGTACATCAACCCTTGAGCCATTTCAATCGCTTCATGCAAATCTACTGGTTTGGACGAGGTTACATTACCCTTGATGTTCAAAGGTAGACCTTCAATGTAACGTTCCAACAACCGGTCGGTGTTGGGTACCATTTCAGGGCATAAGAGGATGAGTTCTTGGAAACGTTGATTGTAGGCGGTAAGGTTTGTGCCTTTCACCTTTAAATTCCACAGTTCGTTTTCCATTTGCTTGACTTCATTTCGAGGACAGTACTTCCGGATGAACATAGCCTTGAAATCACTCCAAGGTGTTGCATGAGCGGTATCGAGAGTAACAGAACGAACGTACACGTTCCACCAAGTTAAAGCACTATCTAGCAGTGTGCTAGAAGCAAACTTAACTCTGTCACCTTCTGCAACGTTGCTAATCCCAAATTGAGATTCTAGTTTCTCAAACCATCGGGTTAAGCCTACAGCACCTTCAGTACCACAGAAGTTTTCATGCATGACTGCATAGAATTCTTTGTAGTTGCATGCCTTATTCTGGGAAGAGTTAGATCCTAGGTTGGTCTCTTCTTGAGTGCTTGCAGCATAAGTCACAGTGGCAGCTGCGAGTGCTTCAGCTACTCTTATGGCAATGAGCTGGTCGAGCATCTGAGTGTCAATGCCACTGTTGATGTCCACGTTGTTTCGGTTGGTCGAACGGTTGACTGGAGGGTTCTAAAGAACAATTGGGCGTCGTCCGGGTGCCATTTTCTATAAGAGGGACAATGGAAATGACAGTTATGACATGTACGAAAATTATATGCGTAAAGATAGTCACGGTACTACAAATGGCATGTCTTTTGAAATCAATATTGTTATCATTCAAAAACACGATACTCATTTCGAAGAGTAAGGGAATACAAGAGTTCACTAGCCGTGACAAACCCATAGCTTAGTGGTTGTACAAAAGACAGAAATAAAACTAGTTGTTGTTACGGTAGATTCGCTGGACCACTTCCTCGAGTGCCTCCTTCCTCTTCTGTCGTGCTTCCTCCTGAGCATTACTAGCACGATCCTCTGAATCCTTACATACTTGTCTAAGCTGAGTAATTAGTTTGTCCACAGATAGCGTCTCTAACGAACTTTCCTCAACTCGGGGCTTCACATCCCACAGTATCAGAAAGGCTTCTAACTCCTCTAAACAGGCATTTGGGTAACGGTCCATGTCCTCGAGAATGGTATGCAACTGTCCTCTAAGGCGCGCCGTGCATATGGTCAAGACTGTCTCAGGAACAGGCATCGAACCCTAACCAGTTTCTGTTCCATAAGCAGTTAGAGCTTCTTCTCTCCGGGTGGGGTCTGTTTCAGAAATCATCCGCTGGTAAGCAGCCATCGAGAATGGGGATGAAGGTGAGGGTGGTGGAGTGACAGGATCAAGTTGATAATCATAAAGGTTAATAGCATAAATTATGGCACGTTCAACAAGATTTGGCTTAATGGGTAAAACAGACATACGAGCGGTACGTCTGATAGTTGGGGGAAATGGTAATACGGATGGCAAGATAAGTAATCCGAGAGTAGGACGTCTCCTGTGATACACCTGGGGGAGTGTGTCGGGGAGTCTGGGAGGTATCAGGGTGGTGTTATCGGTGTGTCTCAATTCATCTGAGTTCGACATGTCGCTGAGACAAGAAAATATGAAATAAGGATATAGGCATTTTTCAAAATACGCATAGTTAAGTTTGTTTAATACACATGTAACCCATATTACGTATATGTATCTCATATATGTCTATTTCACATGTATCCCATTTTAATATATATGTACTCCTTTGATTGTTGCTTCCTATGTACCCCATATTGAGTCACCAGCAATGACAGACAATAGAAGCATAATAATCATGTTAAGCAGATAAGTAGTTATAGTCTAGTGCTACCTAATGCAACCTAGTTCTCTATAACTCAGAGCTCTGATACCAATCTGTCACACCCCCAAAATATCAGAGTATAATGGCAACCGAGGGCGTGTGACTTCATGAATATCATACTTCTAAGCAATACAGAACGACCTCTATATGAGACGTTTAAGAAAATTGATCACTTGTATTAGGAAATAATAAATTGTTTAAACATTCTGCGGAAGCATAACAATAGACAATACGACATCGTTTTTAAATAGTACAAATGATCTTTAGATAACTGGAAATGACTGCAATGCATGAGATTTCATATAGCATCTTCGTTCTTAATACCTGAGAAAAACATTGCTAAAGTGTCAACATAAAGTTGGTGAGTTCATAGGTTTTTGTTTAAACAGAAATAGTTTATGAATCACAAGATTTCATCCGCATATGACAATATAACAAATACAAAGTCATATAATTTGCATTACTATCGTCTAAGCTCATGACACCGAAGCGTTAACATATACCAACAATGAATGAATGCCCTTGCAGGTGTCTAACCCGGGACACCCGTAATCTGACTCAAATGAAACTGTATTCGCTTGACTAATGTCAGTCCAAGTCGAACAGGGACGTCAATCCCGATAGATCTATCCATAACATTCGCGCTTACAAGTAATTAACGGTTCATGATAAATCGGGCAAATAACAACTTGGGTTAAATCGGGACTTAGACCAATCAGTAATGTATAATTGTACTTGTATTCACATGTTTGAAATAAGCAATGTCCTCACCCCAAAAGATGATTTAAAACAGTAGAGTAGGGGCTATGAAAACTCACCTTGTCAGTTAATCGTCTGGAATTGATAATGGATCAATGCACGTCAAATAGTAACTTGGTCAAATACCTAAGTAATTATGACAAATCTGAGTTTATATTCTAAAACTCAATGTATGAAATGAATTATGCAAATGGGTCATAAAAGGCATTGTCGTTTATGAGATAACGTTTTATGTTTTCAAAATGTTATTTAAATAATTTCGTAATCTCGCCAGTTTTTATATTTTTCGGTTCGTTCTCTTTGTTTAAATAATTTATAAAAATAATTTATTTATATCTAATATCCTTGAATTTTCAAATAATAAGTTTTAGTTTCTTTATTTTCTACATTTAGTAAATTACACAATTAACCCCTTTAGTTTCCATATTATTACATGTAATCCCTTAATTTCCTAAAATAGTATTTATCGAATGTTTAACTCTTTATATTTAAATTTTCTACGCCTTTAATCCTATTACTTTTACGTTTTACACCCGGTTAAGCTTTTAAATATCTTTAGTGTCAAAGAGTTTATATAAACCCGTGTTAAATTCGTTTACACGTTTATAATTTAAATTCGTCGTTATTTTTCTTAGTTCATCGAAAATATTCGTTTATAGCTTTTCTACCTTTGCGTAATAGTATTGTTTCGTTGCTAGTGTATCGACTCGTTGGGTCTCGGCATGGAACGACCCAAAGGACTCGAAAGAGAAAACCTTGCATGTTTTAATGCATCTTTTGTCAAAGTGAAAATGTATGCAAGTTTTAGAAATTATTCCATGCATTATTTCTATATAATACAAAAACCACATGGCCTACTCCTTGTTTCTTTTTCCTGTTTTCTGTCGAGCCAATGACATGTTAAGGTTAATTATGGACTTATATTGATGTTATATGATCATTAAAATGAGGTTATATCAAAATGAGAAAACTTGTACACTTATGATTTATATGAAAAATGGCTTATACATGAAATTATGGTGAATGGAGATAAATTATAAAAAGTTATGCCTTATCATGATTATGAAGTACTTATAACTTTGGACAAAATATGACTTGATGGATTGTGGACATAATATAATATGATATATGATAATAATAAAGTATAAGACTTGTAGTTATAAAAGTATAAAGTGGTAAAGATATAAAAAACAAGCCAAAAAATGACTTAAGAATGTCATGCAAACATTCTGTCCCAAAGTGCTATAAAAATATACTTATTTTATATTTTTATAAGATAATACATTTCACGACGATTCCGAAAAGGTAAAGGAAAACTTGTTAAAACGGCTTATACGAAAATAGTTTACGTTAAAAACGAGTTTGTCGTTAATAAGCGAAGTTCATAAGTAAATTTTTATAAAAACATTTTTATAAAAAAATTATAAATAAGCAAGTTGTTGATATTTTTAATAAATAATACACATTTTATGATTCCAAAAATGATAAGAATCGCAATTTTTCGATTAATCGAACGAGTTATGGAATTTTCGCGAGTTTACGGATATTAATACTTTTATAAACTATTTTTATAAAAGTTCTATTCATGACAGAAAGTTATATATTTTAAAATATTTTATAAACCTCATAAATAATAGAACTTTCAAAAAACGAGAACCGTCCCTCGAAAGAATTGTTAAAAAAACGGAGCTATAACGAATAAAATACGCAATTTATGGGTTATACGACGACAAATACGACATTATATAATACACATGTCTGTTATGGAAGTAAAAGTTCTGTTCATCAGGGTAGTGAAAATTTAAATGAAAATGGTTCAATATATCGATAACCCGTCTTAATACGAAAAGATGGACATAGAACATGCAAGAATCGGTTTTAAAACGCGAAAAGTTCTCAGACTAGGTTTTACTAAAACGGTAATTATAAACGTTTTAACTTATTAAACACAATTTTACCAAAACCATTAGTTGGTGATTGAGATATATAGAATATTATGTGGTTATCAAAGTACTATATTACTAGGGAGTTTCATAATGAGGCCTCTTCGGATGGCGTTTCGACGAGTTGTTGGATTTACGATTTAAAGTGTCCTAACTCCTCGAACGTCATGTCATGACCTCTTAATTATGATAGCCCGAACGATAGTATGATGTGACTAACATAGACCTATACATGATGTTAGTTAATCGAAGTACTTGGTACTTATACGACCTATGATAATTTAGGTTGCATTCGATCTTTTACGTGACGCATTATCTGCGATATTTGGATTATCAGAACTCAAGGTGAGTTCATAGCCCCACATTTTTACGATTTCAATGATTTATAATTATGGGGTGAAAACATGCTTTGTTTTTACAAATTGGACGCAAGTATTGATTACATGTTTGCCTAAGTAGCGATAACCCAGTTAAGCCCATTATCATGAACTGTCAATTGCATAGATGTAGTTGGGAATTACATTATGTGAGCGCGAATGTTATTTAATAGATCTATTCGGGAAACGACCTCCCCGTTCGGGTGACTTGCTATCACCGAGAACGAACGATATAGCATGTCGAATTTTAGATGTTTCGGGTTAGAACATCATCACGGGCTGAGTAGCAATATTATGCGAACAAGATCGTCGAGCTTCAGTGTCATGAGTTGTGTTAAATGTAATCTAGTTTTGTGTGAGATTGTCATTGTGTTATGCATTATCACTAAAAGAGTCTTAGCGGCCAGGTTCACTAAACATTATGATTTATCAAACCTATGAATTCACCAACAATTTTGTTGACGTTTTAAAGCAATGTTTTCAGGAGATCAATAGGCATGGGATGCCAGGGATGCATTGGGTTTACATTATGGATTTGCCGCTTAAAGATTTAGGTGCATCATATTTTGGGGAATGTATTGTCAACTTTTGTAATATTCAACAATGAACAAGTAAAGCTATATGCTTTTGTATTAAGTCTTTCAATTAAATCCAATGTATCATTTTAAACGACTTTTTGTGTCGTTCTTATATATCTTGTGCTATTGATCTTGAAGTAACACGCCCCGGACCCTTATTTCGCTGCGACCCAATTTGGGAGTGTTACACATGATACCGAAGCGTTAACATATACCAACAATGAATGAATGCCCTTGCAGGTGTCTAACCCGGGACACCCGTAATCTGACTCAAATGAAACTGTGTTTTCTTGACTAATGTCAGCCCAAGACAAACAGGGATGTCAATCCTGATAGATCTATCCATAACATTCACGCTTATAAGTAATTAACGGTTCATCATAAATCGGGCAAATAACAACTTGGGTTAAATCGGGACTTTGACCAATCAGTAATGAGTAATTGCACTTGTATTCACACGTTTGAAATAAGCAATGTTCTCACCCCAAAAAATGGTTTAAAATAGTAGAGTAGGGGCTATGAAAACTCACCTTGTCAATTAATCGCTTTGAATGGGGAGATTGGATTTATGCACGTCAAATAGCGACTCGATCAACACCTAAGTAATTTCGTAAATCTAGTGATGTGTTTACATTCTATGAAGATCACTCAAATGTATGAATTATCTCAATTTATTTCTTCTCAATGAGAGAATAATATCCGCTTTATGTTCTCATATCGTTTGATTAGACCGTTGCCTCTAGGGATGATACACGACCTACGCACATCTATAGTATTTATACTTAATTTGATGAACTATGTGGCTTATAACTTATAATCATATGAATCACATTGTAATAAAAAAAGAAATAATACTATTTATTTACCATTTTTTAAGTTTATATGTATATATATATATATTTATCTCGCTTATCTACCTACTTTAGTCGTCACTTAAGTTTCATGTAAATATCTATTTTATATGTTGCGGTTCATGTGAAATTGTCTAAATAATCTTTGTAAAAGTTATTTACTTGTATGTAATATTCTCACGTTTCAACGTTTACGATTTAAATCATATGACTTTTAAATCATCTTTTTAAACTCTAATAGAATTTAGTTAAATTTTTAGTGTCAACAATATTATATAATACAAAACAAGTTTATTTTCCTCTTTCAAAAGTTCGGTTTTATCGTAACTAATTCCATGTCATTTAAAAATGTCACATAATTATGCATGAAATATACTCTACGCAATGTAGTATGACTTTTATTTGTATAATATAAGCAAGTGGGAAAACATATTACACTATTTCTTACCCTACTAGAATGACAATACCAGGAATGCATGCATGCTATTATTTGTCACCATGTTTTCTTTTCTTGGTTCCTAGTTTATGTATTTATGCTAGCTATTCCATGCTACTATAAATATGTTTGTTGCTCTAGCCTTTAACTCTCATGCATAAGTTTTACCAACATAGTAAAATGGTGTGACACCAAAATACTACTACCTTGGCAAAGTTATTCGGCTCCCATGGTTCGAACCATTTGGTGCATAGAGGTAAATCGCAGCCGCACAACGAGCGCGTTTGGGTCGAGTAGGCCGCACCATAAAAGGGTGCGTCCAATGGTTAAGCTCAATCAACACCAAGGGGGTGCGTTGGTGGGTCAGACGTAATAGCACCAAAAGGGTGCGTTGAAAATGATAAAGGCAGCAGCCGGTTGGTATGAAACCACCAGCCTTCGCCACCTACCACTTTGCGACAGCAATAGTAGCAGCAAGCCACCGTCGCACGCCAACGCAAGCGCCGGCAACAGTGGCAGCAACCAACTGTCTCGCACGCATGAGTTGCTCGAATGCCAAATGTTTTGGGTGGGCGCTGGGTTGTATTCGTGGAGCCAGCCGCCCTTGCTCCGCTGTGGAGCCAACCCATGACGAGGCCACAACCTCGTAGGTTAGTGGCTCCTCGGTTTACCCGTTCACGTTGGTTGGTCACGATCGGGTTTGGTCTCAGTCATAATTACAAGTATTTAGACGTAATGTCTAAGTCCTACTCGTCCCATCGTGCCACGTTTATATCACGAGACATATGTTAAGTTTTACTCGTTTTAAAATGGTCGCATAATACCTTGTTCGGCCCAGTTTTATGTCCATGGTTTACGTATTAAATTTTTACGCGTAGCATGACAAAATTTTGACATGCGTACGTTCACGAGGACCATGCATGGGCCGCACCATGCATGTCGTGTGATACTACAAAATGAAAGTCATGTATGACAAATACGGAGCTACAAGAATAACTTACGAAGGTCCAGGTTTTGCTAGGCAATGTGGAAGGATGACGGTAGTAAGGAAGCTCGAACCAACCCTTGGTTAATACTACCACGCTCCCCGCCCAAACCAACGTTCATAAACTAAAACTCTACTAAAACCTTACTTCTTTTGTTTGATCTTGTGTGTGAGGGTGCTACTAGAAGTGAAAATAATGGTGTCTATTTATACTACAAATTCATGCATTTACTAAAAACTTTCAAATTTCTCGTGAATGTTTATTATTCACTTACTATTGAGCATAGTTGTATAGTATAACTATTAATAGTGAATCTCCCTATTTGTGAAATGAAGTTTGCAAGAGAAAAGATATAGGCATGTGAAGATTTTGAAAGAATGAAATGTGTAGGCCATTAAATGTAAGGAATAAAATGATGATGTTGGTTTGCCTATTTTGAATTTCTCCATTGATTGCCGTAGATATACATTTATGTATTAAAGTTTGAGGTGAATGAAATGTCATTGTAAAATGTTATTTGTTATATATATATATATATATATATATATATATATATATATATATATATATATGTATATATTATTGTATTTCATTGAAGTATGGACGGGTTCACAGAATAATATAAGTATGTGACTTTGTTTCACAGGGCGTGAAAAATATGAATCTATTGTTACGCGTTTTCTAAAATCCCTTTTAGATCCAAAAGCAAAAACGATGATTTATACGCGCTATTTAAAACTCTCAATAGCGTAAAACATTGTATGTTGTTTGAAGGATACCTTTTTATTGGAAAGTAACAGCAAATTTGCAACTGCTTGCGGTACATACTCTTACATAAAATGAAAAGGAATTCTAAATTTTTCCGAGGTGCTACACCTTTAACAAAATCGTATACTGATGCATTTAATGATGTAAATTGGCAAAATGCTATGTTTGATAAAAATAATACGCTTATTAAAAATGACACTTGGACTCTAGTTCCCTAACCCACGGACGCCTATATTATTCGTTGTATGTGGTTGTTTCGCCATAAGTACTTAGCAGATGGCACTCTTAGTCGCTATAAGGCTCCTCTTGTAGCGACTGGTAGTATGTAGTTAGAGGGTATTGATGTTGATGAGACCTTTAGTCCGGTTGTCAAACCGGGTACTATTTGGACTGTCATTAGTTTGGCTACTTCTCGACATTGTCCAGTTCATCAGCTTGATGTCAAGAATGCCTTTTTACATGGTAATTTATCTAAGACGATATATATGCATCAGCCTCCAGGGTTTCGGGATTCTGCACATCATGACTATGTTTGTTTGTTACAACGGTCTCTTTATGGGATCAAGCAGGCCCTCAGGCTTAGTTTTACTGATTTGAAGCTTATATTACTCGTGTTGGGTTTAATCATTGTCGTTGTGACTCATCATTATTTATTTATCGATAAGGGACTGACACTACATATTTATTATTGTATGTTGATGATATTGTTCTTACTGCTTCATCTGAGATTTTGTTACATCAGATTATTGCTTCACTGCATCAGGATTTCTCTATGATAGATCTTGGTTCACTTAATTATTTTTTGGGTATTTCTGTTACAGCTGATTCTTCAAAGTTGTTCTTATCTCAACGCAAATATGCTACTGAGATTCTTGAGCGGGCTCATATGGTTAATTGCAATCCTTGTCGGACTCGTGTTGATACTAAGTCTAAACTAGGAGATGATGGTGATCTGGTTTCTGATCTAACTTTATATCGGAGTGTTGCAGATTCTCTTCCGTACCTTACGTTTACTCGCCCACATATTTCGTATGCAGTGCAACAGGTTTGTCTTTATATGCATGATCCTCGGGAGCCTCATTTATCGGCTCTTAAAAGGATTTTGAGTTGTGTTTGTGGTACTTTAGATCATAGGTTACATTTATTTTCATCTTCTACTACATCTTTGGTTGCTTATTCGGATGTGGATTGGGCTGGTTGTCCTACTACTCGGTGTTCGACTTCAGGCACTGTGTATTTTTTGGCAACAACTTACTCTCTTGGTCCTCTAAGCATTAACCGACGAATTCTCATTCTAGTGCAGAGGCAGAGTATCATGGAGTTGCAGAGGCAGAGTATCATGGAGTTGCTAATGTTGTTGCTTAGACTTGTTGGTTGAGGAATCTTCTACGTGAGTTGCATACATCTTTGTCTTCCACTACGTTTGTTTGCTGTGATAATTTCAATGTTGTTTATTTGTCTTCTAATCCGGTTCAGCATCAACGTACGAAGCATATAGAGACAGATATCCACTTTGTTCGAGATTTGGTTGTTGCTGGTCAGGTGCAAGTTCGTCATGTTCTTTCACAATATCAGTATGTTGAAATTTTCACTAAAGGATTGCCTTTAGCTTTGTTAGAAGAATTTCGTACTAGTTTGTGCGTCTGGTGTCCTACCGCTCCAACTGCAGGGGTATGTTAGTCATATAATTTTGTAATGGGCTCAAGCCCGAGTCTATATTAGTTGGTTAGGGTTTGTTTCCTATTTGTGTAACATAAACTTAATGATTAAACACAGAAAACCTTTACCATCCTACAAGTTTCAGCCTAGATTACAGTTAAGGCGGCTCAAGCCCTTTGAAAGCCTAAAGCGATTTTCAAAAATAGGGCTTTTCTGGTAAAAAAATATTTTTTTGCTTAACGTTGGCTTTTAATTTATTGGATTAATATAGCATATGACTAAGAAACAAAAACAAATAATCGAGAATCTTAGACCCGACATAATGAGAGATGAGGGCTCAATCTCACCTATCGATTACCGAGTAAAAAAAACAACGTATACGTTTTTGTGGAGCCCTGACTCCATCAAACAGTCACTATTTAAAAAAAACTTTACCATTTTATTACTTATAAATACCCACAAACTTCATCATTTTTTACACAACATCTCATTCTATTTACTCTCATTATATATATCTACTCTTTTTATCATCTTTTACAAAATGTCTCAACAAAACACTTCAAAAACTAAAACCCCAAAACAACGTTAACAACTAAACGTCAAAACACCTAATTTAAATTATCATCTCGGTCATTCACCAACAATAAACTTTCGAGCCCCAACGTTTCTTTACGAAACATAAAACCCATAATATCAAAACCTGAAATACCAAAACCAACGATACCAAAGCCCACCATTCATACATCCACAACAAAATATTTATAACTGTTAAAAAGGACTAACCTGATTCCTGATATTAAGCTTTAAGGACTGATAACGCCTTAATTATATATGTTTTTGGCGGCATTATTTATATATATATATATTATAATTTTTCGTGAACTTTCGATACTTACTAGCATGAAATATGTGCAGGTTCACTTGAAGATAAACTAAGCTCAAAAGTATCCATGATACAAGTGTTTACGACTTTACGGAAGGCTAGCTAGAAGAGAATAAAAAATAAAAGACCAAAAACACAACCAAGTACGCCGCACTTCTTCCCAAGTACGACGTACTTCAGCTCAGAATAAATGAAGATGAAAATACATGAAGTACGCCGCACTTATATATAAGTACGTCACACTTCATCTCAGACATTAATGATTTGGAACCGACATTGGGCTAAGTACGCCGTACTTATTATTAAGTACGCACGCCTTACTTTAGGCCCTTACTTTGGCCTATAAATAGAAGACGAATTTTTGGCCATTTGGGAAGATATCCTCCTTATAAACTTCAACTCACCATCTTCGACAATTGATCTTCAAGATTACTCTATCCATCCTTAGTGTTTCAAGAATGTGACACAACAAGACGAACATCAAGAAGACGGGTTTAATAAGAAATAGCATATTAAGGGTTTATATATAGATTCGATACTTGTAATCAGGTTCCCTTGTGATCCTTTACCAATCCGAATCTTGTATTTATCTCATTTCCCTAATTAACCTTTTTAGTATGAACTCCATAGCCATGACAGGCTAAACCCCTTATGACTACTCGGAGATGTTAATATAATAAATAAGCTTTTGGTATAATTACGATCTTGTTAATCTTAAGCTTGCATTGCGATTCTATCATATCTAATCTTGTCAATCTTGTTCACCAAATTTGATTATATACGCATAACGGTATGGTCGAAAGGCCTGTTATGTTCATTATAGTCTTAAAAATTTGTCTATGATCTTTATCGTTTGGTTGGAGAAATCCGCTTACGGTAATTGGTAAACAAAATAGATTTGATATTATAAAAACTTGATTATTTGCGTGACACATCCGATTAAGTTAACTGATATAAGTCTTAAGTTAAAACAAGTTAATTTGTGAAAACGTTTTTTGACAAAAAAACCTTTTTATGAGTTAAGTCCTATAATCGAAGATCGTAAACATTACCATTGCTTAGGTATTATATGAAGCTCTCCGAGTAGTCATACTCACTTATTATTAAATTCATCATCAATCATATCTCATTTGGAAAAAGTCATTAAGATTTGTCTTAAAACTTGTGATTATACAAACATAATCAAATCCCTGTGGATGAACTGGTCTTACCTGAAATATTATACTACTTACGTGGGTTATACTTTACCCGTGTGTTTCCATTTAATAATCGGTAATTCTAGTCTTATAAATCTAAAGCTTTTGAAACACATCAAGGACTAACTTTGTCATGTTTTGTCTACGTTTTGTAGTCCTAGTGAGCTTTGAACTAAAGTTGGAAAAATTGCCTCAGAATATAAACTAAAAAACACAAAGGGTGTTGGAGTGTAAATATTTGAAGGTTAAATCGTAGAATTATCTAAGAATGTGTGGTCCAGCTATTGAAAGTGCAAACTAGGATATTGCGTCTCATAACTCAATCTCTTATTCTCTCTATATTCTCTCTCGATGGTTTTCTCTTTATTGTTAGATCGTCTTGATCTCGTATTGTTTAGTTTTCTGGTTAATTGTAATAGAACTAATATCATATAGATATTCATAATACAACAAAATAAATAGGTATTCTCATGGTTGTTTGATATCTAGTTGAGATCGATTTGTGGTTTTGTTAAATTGGGATTTTATAAAGTTGTTTGAGTGAGTTAAATTATGTTTTTTGACATGGTATCAGAGCCTGGTTGCTTTAATCTTGCTCTGAGTTGATTTTTAAAATATTAAATTTTCATAAAAATTTGGCATTTTTTTAGTTTCAGGTTGTTCTTGATCAATTAACTTAGTTTAATGATAGATCTTGTGGTTATTATTGTAAATCTAAAGTTTTTTTAGACAATGCCTAATTTTTTAGAAAATAAGGTTTGGTATTTTTATGAGGGGGGGCTTTTGCTATTAAGAAGTTCTGAGGGTCGATTGACCTTTGTTAATCGATAGATTAGGCCTGGATTTGTTGTTCTTGGTAAGATTTGTTAAAACATCTAATTTTGAAAAATTAGCAGGGATGTCTTGGTTGATTAAGGTTTTGGTTCTTATTACACCTTGACTAAGTGAATCATGGTGTGATAAGGAAGTCGTTTGTTGTGGTATTGCTAATTGTGTGCTTTATAACACCTCTCACACCCTTTTATATCTTTGTATTCTTTATTTTTTTGTAATAGATTATTAGAGGATAGAAAGGAGCATAATTGTTGAGAAGTTTTAGGAGATTGATTGGTGGATTCATTATGATAGTGGTATGAGGAGACTATTTGTTGCTTTATATTCCTTTTTTTTACTCTATGGGTTATCTAAGAACGATGCCTTAAGGTCCTTGATATACTTGACCTCCTTCTTATAAAGTAAGGAATCATGCCATGTTCTTGACGCGATATTGGTTTCTTAAACCACTTAGTGATCAGTTCATCAAAGCTCGATTGTTTCTTTCTGTTTTTGTTTTGTTCTTTATAATTGTTTGTTGTGCCTGTCAATGGTTATGATATTTTGTATCCTTATAATTAGTTTGAGGATGATGTTTCTGTTAATTATGATGGAGAGAATGTCACTGTCACCCATTACATTTGCATCCTAATAATTCTTATTCTTTCACTGTTGTATCTATTAAACATAAAAGAACTAAAAATTACTATAAAACCATAGAGGGGGTAAATACGGTCTTCTTGACTTCTTTGAAGTTTATAAAACTTCAATTGTCAAAGAAACTGAGTGGTGTGTTGATCTACTTAGCTATTTGAACAATAAGTCTATATATATATATATACTCCCTGGGGGGGGGAGATATTAAATACGTTCTTCTTGACTTTCTTTGGGCAGTTATATAAAACTTCAATTTTCAAAGAAACTGAGTGGTGTTTTGATCTACTTTAGCTTATTTGAACAATAAGTATATATAATATATTATATATATATATATATATATATATATATATATATATATCATATATATATATATAAAATAGAATCCCGGATCGATTGAGAAAAGGTTTAATTATTTGATAAGAAAGAGAAAGTTTTCAATGGATAGATTATTTTATTATTTGAAAACAAGTTTATCCAAACGTAAAACTCATTTTAATGTGATTATAATTCAAAATGTGTAAATTGTTTTTGAATAAATGTCAAAAATCTCTCGATTTTGCGATATAAGTGCAATACTGAATCATCTGTACAAATTTACTGAACCATTAACATAACTCAACTCGTTTTTTAACAATGATTTGAGAATCAAATTTGAGATCTTTAATTCGATTCACCATTAAAACCGATGTTTACTGTGAATAAATCAAAAAGTATGAATCAATTTGCTTCAACGAAGATTACCAATCTTCCTCTCTCAAAAAAAAAAAACCTTCCACACTTCACTAGAACCGGAGCATATAATATTCTTAATATATACTATATAATATATACTAATATAAATATATATATATCGTATATATAGTACGAATAACATATATATATACGTTATATACATGTATATATATACGTATATACATATATATATACGTATATCATATATAAATACGTTATACATAAATCTATATAACACGTATATTTAACATATATATATATACATACATATATATATATATACATACATATATATATATATATATACATACATATATATATATATATATATACATACATATATATACATATATATACATATATATACATATATATATATATATATATACATATATATATATAATACAGGTGGGCTTAGTATGTATAAGTGTTTTGGTGGGGGGGGGAGGGGGTATGTGTTTGTGTTTTGGGGAGGGGGGGGGGTGGATTTGTGGGGGGGGGGGGGGGAGGAAATTATTATATGTAAATAATGTTAGATTTTTTTATATGTGATTAGTATATATATATATATATATATATATATGTATATATATATATATACGTATATATATATATATACGTATATACATACATATACGTATATACATACATATACGTATATACATACATATACGTATATACATACATATACGTATATACATACATATACGTATATATATATATATATATATATATATATATATATATATATATATATACCTATATATATATATATAAAGAGAGGGACCATGATATATATTGGTTCGGATGGGGGGGTTTATACCATCCGTACGCCCAGTTGCGAATCCACGACATCGATATTATAACTCTAGTATAATCCTTATGGTGGACTATAAACCATATTATAACTTCACTCCACCGATATACATAAAAATTAGCACTCACTAAAAAGAGCTACTCCCTACGGTTTTCCGCCCTCGGAATCTACTCTTAAGAACCCGTGATTCGACTTTCTTCTAGGATTACTAATATCAACTCAGACCACTAAGTCCTTCCTCTTGTAAGTATACCAAACCCCAACTAGATCACCTAATAATCTAGGCTTGATCACTAAGATACAAGACTTCCATTAAAACCAAATTGAATGATAAGTTGATTTAAGAATCAATCCCTAACCTAGCATAGAGACATGATTCTAATAGAAAGGGTATAAGAAAGAAGACCCTCAACACAACACACAAGTGTGGATTAATTACTTGTGTGTCTCTCTTGCGTAATGATGTGTTAACTTCAATAAGATGATAGAAAGAGAATATTAGAACACTTTGATGTTTAGACTTAGAGGATAGGAGAAGAGAAAAAAAGAGAAATAAAGAATGGCAAGAGGTAAGGAATACAATAGCCAAGAGAGGTATTTATAGGCCAAAAGCCCAAGAATAGGAAAATGCAATTTGAGCTGACACATGGCCAGCGCGCTAGAAGCCTGAGAATATTTTTTGGGTTTTGGGCATTTTAAATACCTGTTCTTACTAAACCCCCAATTGTATTTCACGATTTGATCGTTCTATTATTCTACACTCAAGGTCAACCAACTCAAATAACCATTTGATAAAAATATTTGTGAAGTAATTAAAAGAGTTTTGGGGATGGTTGTCCAACTTCAAGGAGATAGAAAAGATGCATTAGACAAAGGGTATATTTGGGTATTACTCATATGTATTTGGTTTAGTTGGAAACTAACCATGGTTAGGTAGATGACTTGGCATAGTTAGGATAGAAAGAATATGCCAAAGGAATAAAGAATATGCAAAAGGAATATTCCTTAGCTTGTAGAAGAAGTGTGGATGTTGGAAGGATAATTTTGAATTTCAAATTTAAATAATAGACATGTGGGATAAATGTGTGAAGGATGTGATTTGGCATGATGTGATGGTTTGGAGCCTTGGTTTTAAATTCAAATTTGAATTATAAGGATAAGGGTAAGGGTGAGTAGGAAGTGAGTTAGAGTAAGTTGGATATGAGTTGTATTAGATGTGATGGCAATGTGATAGAAGGGAGCCTAACATTTAAAATTCAAAATTCAAATGTTAGGAATGGTAGAAGTGTATAGGAGAAGTTTAGGTGAAGTGTGTGAAGAATTTGAATTTCAAAAGTATAAGTGTGTGAGGATAAGTGTAAGGAGAAAGCTTTGAGTGTATGTGTGTGTGAAATTCAAATTCAAATGGATATGTATGTGTGTTGAGATAAAGAAGAGAATGAATAAGGATTGTGTGGTAGAGAATGTTGAGATGTGATGGATAGGAGCCTATATTGGAATATTGAGGGACAAGAAGTACAACAACTATAAGGAAAGTACATTTTGTAAGGGGATGTGAGTTGTCATGCGAATGTATAAACTTAGGGAGGTTTAAGTAAGGAAGGTTTAAGTGACGAGGATGATAATTAAAGGATTGATTGTATGGGTAGATAATCACATAGCCATTAAGAAGGAAAAAAGATAGGCAATAATGATCAGGGAATGATTTGGGAAATAGGAAGGAATGTTTAGATTATGTGCAATGTGTGAATTTTCATTGGTTTTAGGAAGAAGGGATTAACAAATGGTTAGAGAATGTTTAGATGAGAATTAGGGAGTAGGTGATGTGTGAGGAATACTTGGAGGAATGTGAGAGTTTGCAAAAACATTTATATAGAAAAAGGTAAGAATGATCAAAGTATAATTAACCTTCAGTTACCACAAACTTAATTAGTCTTTTAGACTTTAATCCATGATAATCAACAATGGATTTCATCACTAAGGGTTCGTTTGGTAGGATGAAATGAATTGTCAAATGAATGGAATAACCAACGTAATAGAATAAATAGTAGAATGTAATGAATCATTACCATTATTAATCATGTTTGGTTTGTATGATAAGACGTAATGGAATCATGATAAAAAGACTAAAATGCCCCATTAATGATAGGAAGTTAATTTAATATGTTAGTTAATGGAGTTTTATGTAATTTTATTCCACTACAAAATGGAATGAAAAAAAAGTAGGGGGCCTTAAGGAATGATTTTAGTGTAATGGGTCATTCATTGTAATGAATCATTACATTCCATAAATGAAAACAAACAACATTTTTTCAATCCATCGTAATAAACTTTTCCATTCCTCCTTTGATTACAACATACCAAACATTACGTAATCACCTTGATGTAAACAAGCTATGTGCTTTTCATCTCAAGTAAAGCATATCTCATAACAGGAAAGGATGCGTTTACGCAAAGTGACCTTTGACTTGGTTTGACCAATAAGGGAGTAAAACTCGTTACGTGATTAGGAAAAACGTAAATCTAGACTAAGGTCAAATGAATACTTTTTTTTGATGGTATGTTGAGAGTATATTAATACTAGGTTTAGAAAGGAAGTTTCAACCTTGGCTAGAGGCGTTTGATAAAAGAATTGAGTTTGGCTTTAGTTGAAAAACAAGACGATTTGTTTTTGCTCCTTTCTAAGTCTAAACCTCATTTGGAGTGTTCTCAAATGCTCATGTGTCATGTACATACCTTTATTGAAGTTTTCACATGTGTCGGGTAAGAGGACATACGACATTGCAAAATCCGTAAAGCTACATACCGTGAGTGGTGCGCTGGCCACGTGCTGACGTGTGACCAGCGCGGCAGATTTACAATTCCAGTTTTCTGAATTTTGGCTATCGTTTGTTATATTAAGTGTTGCGAACATTTATTTGCCATCGTCAAAACATAAAGGACATCTTAGTCAATATTACCCCAACAATCTCCCCCTTTTTGATGATGACAAATAAAATTTCGAAAGAAAAAAAATTGCAAAGATAGCGAAGATGAAGAGCGCCGTTGATGTAGGTTGTGTCTTGATATTGGCCTTGTAATTCGATGAAGCTTGAACTTTGTCTTCACCAAGCTTTACTAGCTTATCTTCTCCCTCATAAGCTCTAGCTCTTTGCTTTCTTTCTCCCCCTTAAGTCAAATCAAAAAGTGTTAGGAATTATATTGATTCGATGATACAAAATAATGAAACAAGAATGAAACAAAAGGAAAACAAAAGGATCAAAGTCGTCAAGATTGGAATTCTACAAAGATGGAGGAATCTAGAAGATTTGGTCAAAGATATAAAGATAAAGATTAGGAAGATTTAGTTTCCTAATAAAATTAGTTTTCCTTTGTAAGTCTTATGGACTCTCTATATATAAAGAGATCCATAGACATAGTTTTATGTGTGCAAAGTGAAAAAATGTGTGTGTGTGTGTGTGTGTGTGAACCAAAACGTGTAGAGATGTAGACATCTAGTTGGTTTAGCCTCAAGGTCGAATTGAACCTGTTACTAGTTAGAGTAACCGATCTATACTGATCATATAGTATTTTAATGTATGAATATAAAACCTTGTTGAAAATAACATTGTTCTTATTTATTTTCCGCTGTGCATATCAATCTTTGTTATTATTAATCCTAGATAAGTTCGAAACAAACTAGAGCTTAAACGATTCTCCACAATTGGTATCAGAGCCATGTGGCTCTTGATCTAGGATTCTACAAGGTTTTTTAATCAAAATAGTTTCAAATTTCTGTTTTTGGTAAAGGATGAAATTCGGTAATATTAGGGTTTATAACAAACCCTAAATCGCTAAAACAGAAAATTTAGTTTTCACGAACACGAAATAAATTGGTATCAAGCAGAAGGTGTTGATTGGAGTGATCTTTTTACAATCGTACACAAGAAGGAAAATGTAACATTTCACATTTTCAGGTCATTTACGACTTCAATTATTCTATTATTTATTTTTAGGCTTTTACGCGTTCGCTTTTAATTTTTACTGTTAAGCTAAATCGCGTAAACTAAAAATGAGCATTTAACGTAAATAGGCATCAAACAACTAAATGTTTACGTCAAGTAAGTGTTATAAAGTTATTAGGATGATAATTTATAACTTTACGCTTTTTATTTTTATTGGTTACGTAAAACGTCTACGTAACACAATAAAACTATGGTTTTGCATGCATGGCAAACCATAAACCCACCTACACTTCAACAAATACCCATATTGCTCAAGAATCTCATAAACTATTGCCCAAAATCAGCCCTAACTAAATCCTACTCTTTGTATACACATACTACATGAAATTAAATCAAATAAACCTCCACTAACACTATTAAACAATCATAGTTATTATCCAAGGGATTAAAACACCACTTTTGTCACCATTTTGTCTCCCTCTTTGTGTTCTATATTCAGCAGCCATGAAGCAAAAGGAGAAACCAAAACCAAGCTTGCTAGACTTGTCATATCAACCCTTACAAGACACAAGACATGCTCCCTAATCCTACATGTTCTAAACTAATAAACTATGTTCTTGTCCCCTCTTTTTGGCTCCTTTAACCGGCCACCAACATGAACACCCCAAAACCATTTGTTAGTTTTGATTAAGATGGTATTACTTCTAGTTCATACTATAAATATGTCCCATAAAGCAACTAGTGTACACACACTTATCATTTCAAGCAAACAAAGCATAAAAACCCTCTCTTGAGCCCTTATAGCTTACGGCTCACACCCAACTCACACATACAATCCATAGTTTTGATTTCTAAGCTAGTACAAGTGTTTAAGGGTCATTGTTAATCATATATAAGGTGTCTTGGAAGCTTGGTTTGGGTTATACAAGGGTTTATACAAGGAAGGTTTCAAATTAGGGTTTTCAAGAAAATTAGGGTTTTCTAAACCTAATTTTCTAATTAGGGTTTTCTTGGTTGGGTTTGATCCTTGTTTCATAATCATCCTACCAATCACTAAGGTTTACCTAAACCCTAATCTTTACAATACCCATTTCCATTTCAAGTTATTATATAATTGTTTTATACGTTTAAATCATCACCTAGTTTTCCTTATTAAAGTTTATAAGATAAAATCAAATTTATAACATACACAAATTTATTTTATGTATGGTTAAGATGATATTTAAAATATTTTAAGTTAAAGTTTAAAAACAAGGATTACAACAATTGATAGTTTATATAATTATTAGTCAAGCATTGATTATTTATTTAATTATAGAGTTTTAGATAATTAAATAAATATGTAGGGACAATTTCTTGACAATAAGGATCCATATGATTGGACAACAAAGTAGAGTGACTTAAATAATATACATGGTTGTTAATTTAAAATTAGAAGACTTGTGGTACATTTTATAAAGTTTAAAAAGCGCACGATAAACCATTTTACCACCGTTCACGAATTATTTCACTAACATTTTATAAACCGCCTTACGAACATTTCACCATCACTTTGCGAACTACCACATTATTTATTCAAAAAAAACACATTGCTTTCATCATATAAACTATTATTTCGTACTATTTTGACGAAAATAAACATCGCATCGTCAATCCTCAAATATACATAGTCTGATCACCTATGTATAATTCAGGTGAGTACCATGCCATGCTGAGAAGTAGTCACCTCAAAACTTCTGTTAAAATCAATTTTCTACTTACGCTCTTAAAGAGCAAAGTTTTGTGTGCGTATTCATAAAACGTGTCGGTCACGAGAAACTGAGTTAATAATCATAATAATTAGATAGACCTTTACACCATCTTACTTCATAGAGCCGACATCATCTCACACCAAATTCTAAGGGTCTTCTGGTATAAACATGGAGTTAAAAACATTAAGATGACAAATCTACTTAGCACCTATTAGGAGGATTAAGACGAGTATCTACACCCCTTCACCAAGACCGCACCATCGTCAAGTGTCGCGTCTTAAGCCTTGAGGACAAGGCTCATTTAACCGGGGGAGACTATAACACCCCGTGTTTTTCCAGGTTATATTACAACTTCAGAAATTCTATTTTCTTACTAGTTAAAACATTTTTACGTGTTTACTTTATCTTAATTCGCATAGTTAGCCATCTAAATAGCACTAGTTATATCGCGTGTGCTCTAAAAATTTAACGGTTGCTAGAAAACGTCAAATACACTCACCAAGGCTTTACATAAGACCATCCTACTCGTTATTTAATTTACATACGCGACAAGGGAAGTTGGACAATGTCACTTAGTTGATCAAAGTACTTGAATCAAATATCACCAACATGTTAACATATATAAATTAAAGGGTAGAAAGTTAAATATATATATATATATATATATATATATATATATATATATATATATATATATATATATATATATAGAATCCCTACAATTTAGTGCATGTCGACTGATTTTTTTTATCAAACCATACTCGTTCCTTTTCTTTAACAAACTTAGAAGATATACAAGAATCCCATCAATTAATATAACCCTTTACCCAACGGTTAAAAGCCCATCACTCTTTTACCAAAACCCAATACAGACATGTGATAACCTAGCTGCTATCTCCTTAAATTTGCCTCCAAGAAATCCACAGTAACACTCTTTTTGTTCCTGTACAAATATGCTTACCCAATAAGCTGTAACATACACATGTGAGCATTCATTTGACTAGTCTTCATACCCCTTATTAAATTATAAGAAGAACATTGGCTGAGTTAGTGTCATTACAAACTCACAGCAACTCAAAAAAAATCACAACTCTGATATGCCTCTTACTTTTGTTCTCTAAATTCACGTATACAACACCCACAAACCTCACACCATTACTTTTCCATAAACCCTAAACCTTACTCTTCAATTGTAAGTTTTCTGGTTGATCGAAGTTTCAATAATCACGAAGAGTTTACGGGTAATTTCAAGCACGAGTGGAAGGCAGAGCGTGGTGGAAACAGTTTGGGTATTGAGTTCTGTTGAAGCCGATCTAGGGTTTCCTTTAGTTTTGAAATTAGGGTTTCCTTTGGCTTTAAAGCTAGGGTTTTTCGGTTGGGTTCAAGCTGTAACCAAAGTCTCCTCAAGCTTCTTTCACGCATCTGTCCTTGTGTCTTTGTGAGCTCTCTATTATTATTACTTATCCTTAAATATGCAATCTATATGTCGTTAGTCGTGTGCTCGAAAATTTCAAAAAAAAAACAAAACTAATATTTGTTTGTTTTGTGCACCTTCTGATGTGTGAAAACTAAACGAGTAAAAACCCCCGCAGAAACTTGTAAGAGGGTAATGAAGCTTGGACTTAGATGCGAGAATATTAGGTTTAGAATACTCATGCGCTGGTGGCTAGGGCTCGCTATCTGGTTAGAAACAAAAAAAAGTGTATGCTGCGTTATTGTTGTAAACGTAGCCATGCATGTGGTTAACTTTAAGTACATTGTTCGACCCCTAAATATGAAGCATATAAAACGACCTTAATTACTTTCAAAAGTAGGACATAGGACCTGCATTTTGCCCCTGGAATCAGCAAGTTTCGTCAAGAAAGTAAAAAGTTATTAGGCCTCAAAGTCGTACGTGTAAAACTGTCATTTTATACAATTTTGAAACTGCCATGATAGGTCGACTTGAGGCTTCCTTTTAACTAAATTAGGTTAGAGTATAGGGCAGGAATTGGGGGCGTTCTATAGTCGGCATAGTGAGCTCCATTTAGGAATTCGAATCATCAAAAATGGTTAAGAAACGAACTCACAACGAAGGTCCAAAGTTAGTACTGCTGCCAAACAGTTAATACTGTTGGCACGCAGTTAATACTGCCGACCGCGGGTTCGACACCCCTTACTTTGTACTCAATTTCGACCCTCTTAACGACCTCCGCCCCAAAACTTATAAAAAGTAAGTTGTAATAGACCTAGCCTAGTTTTCAAATGTTCTTTTATTTTGTTTTAACGTTAAGTAACGAATCCACAAACTGATTTCTAAAGTCTGGACACGCAAACATTAGCAGTTGAAATAATCCAAATATTTTCTAAGAGTTGAAAGCAGTTTTGCGACCCGCACATGTTTAGCACTATTTTTAACTACTTAAACGACGTTTTTAGCCGAAACTTGT
>BQNB010027977.1:0-57096 GCA_026074375.1 Tanacetum coccineum
TGGCATTTTAAGTCCGATTTTGGTTATTTTAGCTCGTTTTAAAGGTAAAAGGTATGTGTAATTAAGCACATACCAAAGAGCATTTAACAAAGAAGACAAACATTGCAGAGAATCGATGTTAGAGAGAACGTTAGCATTGATAAAAGTCATGTAACTGCATGATTGATTAAAACAGTTGTAACTCTGGTTTGATTAAAATCTACTAATTATCCAACAGGATCAATTACTTGTTAACTAAGCCCGGATGGGGTTTAGAAAAGCAACTGGGTCATTCGAATGGGCCTTGATAGATTATTGGGCTCAAATGGGTCAAAATATGAAATTTAGCCCAAACCGCCGCTAGGCAGAATGCCAACTCGCCGTTAGGAGAATTGAGCAAACCGCCGCGAAAATATAAAATATTTGACCAAACCGCCGAGAGACGGCGGTTTACCTGTTGGATTAAAATAATAGAAAAATTATGGCAACCCGCTGTTTAGACAACCCGCTGTTAGACAACCCGCCATAAGGCAACCCGCTGTTTAGGTAACTCGCTGATGTCAACCCGCCGTTAGGCAACTCGCTGTTGTCAACCCGCCGTTTAGGCAACTCGCTGTTGTCAACCCGCCGTATGACAACTCGCTGTTGTCAACCCGCCGTTTAGGCAACTCGCTGTTGTCAACCCGCCGTTTAGGCAACTCGCTGTTGTCAACCCGCCGTATGACAACTCGCTGTTGTCAACCCGCCGTTTAGGCAACTCGCTGTTGTCAACCCGCCGTATGAACCAGCGGGTTGAGTAAAAATTAATAAAATAACCAACTCGCCGTTTAGAAATATACGCAACTCGCCATTCGGACAAGTTTCTTAAAAATCAAACCCCGCACCTCCTTTTTCAACACTGATCACATCCTAAGGCCTTCCTAGGCTATAGATATACATTGCTACCATTCTTTTCATGAAACACACATATATCTACTTATAAAACTACAACCCGCCGGTAAGAATCAAGGGCAAGTCTTTCATTAATGTTTGGGATATAAATCCACACATCAAAACTTATTCATATATACCTAATGAACAATTCCCAGCATCTAACGCACACCTTACAACACTACATTGGTTTTCTTATGTAAACCGACCCTAGATCTATTTTTCTACATTTTTTACTGTGTTTTCGATCGATTCCATTGATATACACACATAATAAATGATATAGATAAAGGATCTATGATTACCTTTGCGAGAAACCCTCAAAATCGGCGATTTGATGCTTAGTTCTTGGCGGCGAGTTGCGTGAGTGTGTGTGTGTGTGTTTTTTTTTCTTTGACTGGTTTTCGAAGGATTTGACCAAATGGAAACTCGCCGCCCTTTTATACTCCTAAGTTTCATACTTGGCAGATTTGGTCCCTTTGGTTAATAAGGCTAGGAAACAAAGAGCAAATGCTTTTTACACCCTAAACATTACAACAATAGTTAACTTTGAACCTTTGAGTTAAAATTAATTAACTCCCCTTCAAATATTAACCCATTAGAATACAACAACCATCTAAGATTAGACTTTTATAGCAACCAACAGTCTTTTATACCCCTTAGATTTTTCCACATTCACTCTCCCTCTCAAACAACGACCCGATTTCTATTGAAAGAGCTGTAGTCGTTGATTGAGATGAAAAGATCAGGCGAATATCTCCACATAAACCATTGTATTACTACCCTCCCATAAAGCATGGATATAAAGTAATCCATACCCAGACATTAAAACGGGTTGCAATTTGAAGTAATTGCAAGCCTTTTAGTAATTCTAAATGACTTAAAATATTTCCTAAGTATTTTATTAGACTTATTATATTTAAATATATATATATATATATATTTAAATATAATAAAAGGATACACGAAGGCATTTGGTTTACTCATCCTCTCCTTCTTGAAGACGTTTGAGAGTTTCAGGTGTCAAACTCTTCATGCCTAGGCGTGGAAAAAGAAATTCGAACCGTTCTCTTGGCAATGCTTTGGTGAGGATGTCTGCAAGTTGATAATTCGTTTCCACAAAGTAGAGTTCAACCACTCTATTTTCCACTTGCTCTCGGATGAAATGGTGCCGTATGTCAATGTGTTTAGAGCGAGAGTGCTGGACGTTGTTACAGCAAAGAGCAATAGCACTTTTGTTATCACAGTACAGAGGAATTTTATTGAAGTCAAATCCGTAGTCTTTGAGCTGTGATCGCATCCAAAGGATTTGAGCACAACATCCAGACATGGCGATGTATTCAGCCTCTGTAGTTGATATTGCCGTGCTTCGTTGCTTCTTTGATGACCAGCTAACCAATCTATCTCCAAGAAACTGAGCACTTCCCGACGTACTTCTTCTTGAATCTTGACATCCCGCATGATCCGCATCTGCATAAGCTGTTAGTGACATGGCGTTGTCTTTCGGATACCAAAGACCCATGTTAATGGTTCCTTTCAAGTACCGAAAGACACGTTTGATAGCTTCAAAGTGCTTTTTGGTAGGCTTAGCCTGATATCTAGCACACATGCAAACGGCGAATACAAGGTCGGGTCTACTGGCTGTAAGGTACATAAGGGAGCCAACCATTCCTCTGAATCGAGTTTGGTCAACTGGAATCCCCATGAGATCCTCGTCCAGTTTCAATCGATCCACCATTGGTGTATCGACAGGGTCAGAGAGATCCATTCCATATTTCTTTAAGGTTTCGAGAGCATATTTGATTGCCTCCGGGGCTTGAGAACTTGGAAGTCCTAAGAAAACGACTTTGTCCCTCATCGACATCTGAAATTTGGGCGCTTATCTCTTTGAAAATATGTTCACGCATTATGATCTGTTGAGGCAAAATGATGTCATCTATAGATATTTGAACAAGTAGAATGTGTTTGCCTGGATTTGCGTGTGGATATAACGTTGGAATCCACGCACCCTTGAAGAAATTGTTGTTTTCCATCAGGAACTTTGAGAGTGTGTCATACACGCCTGGTGCCTGCTTTTAGCCCATAAAGAGCTTTCTTCAGACGATAGGACGTGAGTAGGATTTTCCTGTCTTCTAATCCTTCAGTTGAAGCTGACAAGACTTCTTCTTGAAGATCACCATTAGAAAAGCAGTTTTGAATCAATATGGTAGATGATATGATCTTGGTTGACCGCATTGGCAATGAATATTCTGATGGCCTCTGATCGTGCAACTGAGCAAACGATTCTTCAAAAATCAATACCTTCATCCTGACGATTTCCCTTGAACTAACCGAGGCTTTGTTTTTTAGTACATCACCATATTCATCCAGCTTCACTTTGTAATCCACTTGAGAGCGATAACCATAAATAGATTGGGCGAGGGACTAATTTCCATTTACTTAAGTCGATCAAATTCGTTATATTTCATCTTGCATGGGCTTGAAACCAGCAGGTTTCTATCACGGCCATTTTGGAAGTTCTTGGGTTCCGACTTTGACAGTTAGTATGGGAAACAGCACCACAAAGCATCGGATGCTAATGTTTCTGGTTGAAAATGACGAGAGGGATTGCCAACGATGTTATTAGAGGGATGATCTTTGGTCCATCTTCTGATATGATCTGGAGGGTAGTTAACTTGGTTGGGTTCCGCTGCATTAACATTCCCATATGATGATTGTGCCGGAACTGGATCTCCAGGAAAATGTTATGTGAGGATGAAGAACGTTCGTGATGATTGGGGTGTCTTCTTGAATGATCTTCGGCAATTTTTGATGTTGGATGGATGGATGAAAGTCGGATGTGACGATGAATCATTTGATGACGGTGCATCTTGACGCATTGGTGTAAGACAAAGGATGTACGTGGTGGGAAACCTTGAGCATTAATTTTGTAGCTTAAGGTACTGGATCATCACTCGGTGTTTGTTCAGGTGTTCATCAAACATTGGTGAAATAACTTCTCTAGCTCTTTATCGGTGGAGCGGGCCTGATTTGAGTTGGACCAGGGCGGTCCGATGCAGGCTCGGGTCCTGAACTTATGCGTACAGCAGTCATTGACTGATGCATCTCATCGAATGTGACGTGAATTGTTTCCATTAATCGACGAGTTCTCTTGTTGTAGATTCTATAGCCCTTCCTGCTAGGAGTATACCCAACGAAATCCCAATGTCGCTTGGTTGAAATTTCAGATGTTTGCTATCATTTGCAGGATAAGCACAGAGCACCATATACTCGAAAGAATATGAGATCAGGTTTTTATCATGCACATGGCTCATAAGGTGTTTTGTTATGACGGAGTATGAATTTGTGATCGTTCTGGGTGTAACAAGCAGTGGCTACCAACCTTTTAAAAAATTTAAAATTAAAAAAAGCTTCTGACCATAGAATAATGGGAGCTTTCGAGAATATCATCTTGTCCGTGCGCTTCCACCAGTGTACCGATTACGTCTTCAACAACTCTGTTTTGTTGAGGAGTTCCTCGGAACAGACTTTTTGATGAAATATGCATCAACTCCTTCATTACGTATTGCAGACTTAACTTGGTTGACGCATTACGTTTCCGTTTTCCTGTGTGCGGAAGAATCTAACTGTTTTGTTGAGCCCAACTGTATTGCTTAAGAAAGTTGGTGACAAACTCTGGAGTTGCATCCTTTGACCTCAAGAACTTTACCATGTGAATTCTGAATAGTCATCCACGATGACTAAGAGTATTTCTTCCTTTAATACTTGGACTCTCATTGCGCCAACACATATCCATGTGACAGGGTATGAAGAATTCCATATTTGTATTTTCAGATTTTGGCGGTGGGAGGAACTTCTTGCCTTTTTCCAAGTGGCAGGCTGAGTAAGATGATCCTTTCAAACTTCAATCTGGGTGGCTAACAGATCTTTTCGAGCAAGATCATTTATCGTGCCAAGTTTAAATGGGTTTAAACGACGATGCCACAACACATGATTTGGACTTGAGCTTTGGACAGCAAGCATATGAGAAGACTTCATCATTTCATCAATCGATATCGTGATTACACATGGTGCACGATACCTTAGGATATAGGTACATTATTATCCCGAACAAAGATGTTGCTTCCTGAGGCACTTCTAAGTCAGAATTACAAAATTGCCTACAGAGATAGATTGTGTCCACGTCCCTCACGTAGAAACTCTTGAGGATCACACTATCACTTACATAATCTACATAATCCTTGATTGCTCCTAAGTGATCATTCCCGAATCGGACTGACCGATGACTTTCCACAAAATTCATGAGCTTTGAACGATTCCCCGTCATATGTTTTTGAGCGGCTGTGACTAAGTCCAGATACAAAGCATGAACTGGACGACTGCATTTGCAACAGTCGGAGTTTGGAGAGTTTAGAATTTCGGTTCCCCAATCTTGTTGGGGACCTTGTTGGTTAGCATATACGAGTAGACATTTCACAGAAAGCTTAGTAACTGGCATATTTCCCCTAAGGCAAATTTCTTTCCTATGGGTCTCTATTAAGATCCACAATCAAGTTTTCCTAAGGTGAGTTTCTTTCCTATGGGTCTCCATTGATAACCAATATCTACAAATAGTTTTCCCGTAGCTTTCCAAACCCGCTGGGTCTTGGACAAACTGTTATCAGACAGTTTGCCTTTTGGTTTCCAGATCTGCTTGGTCTTGTTTAAACTGTTATCAGACAGTTTGCCTTTTGGTTTCCAGATATGTTTCTCTTTATTCAAGACAATTCTAACGGTGGGCGTAGCATTCACAGAATTCAAGATATTAACAACACACATTCCATGACTTGCAGAGTTTACAGATTGTCCAGATTCGAATTAATTTCACACGCTTAGAGAGCTTAATGCTAGAATCACCCGATTCACTTTTGTCCAAACTGACTTATTTTGTCCTAAGGCCATACTTTACTTCCTTCCTATTCTTTTCTTAGCAGGCAGAGAATCCTATTTTTCTTTGTATTGCCCCCCCCCTCTAGGCTCTTGACCCGCTTGCTTCAGGGAATCGTTTACTCCTGTAGAGGAAAGGGGGGGAGTGGGCTACATGGATATTAGTCAGTGAACTCTTGGTGCACTTTGTGTTTCTGTGTGTTGCAATAGAAGAGTTCCTACCTAATTTATCACTAAACGTAACTGGCCTTTTTCCCTAGGAACCTAGGGGTAGAGGCGGCCTTGTTATCTCTTTCATTGAAACTTTTTGGGCAAGTTGCCAATCACACATTCTAACAACTTCCTTGAGATAAACTTACTGTACCGGTAAGCCATAGTTAAGTGAATATCCAGTGGTTTAAACTACTCTAGCTTCCTCTACCATCTCCCTAACCGTTCTCTACACTCTCCTTATGATGGGATTGATATAGTTTAAATGAGCACTCTATTGTTCTTAAGGGCGATGAGGGATGGCGTTTCAACGTCATTGGCATAATGCCAGGAGCCAAGACTTTTGGTTTGACATAATTCCCTTAAATAGTCACTAGTGAAACAAGGCTCTTTGCTTCGCAATTGAGCTTTTAGACTCTCAATCTCATTCAACATGGTAGATGTCTTTTCACTTGTGTGAGCACGCGTGATCTTAATTGAGTCATACATTTCCTTGTAATGTTGTTTGACCTTTTCTAGTTCTACTCTATCGCAATCATTTTGTTCAATAAGAGCAGTGACATTACAGCATTATAAGCGCGCACGACTTCATGTCATTCACAAATAGTCGGACTAGATCTTTCAAGTGTCGAATCACGTTATCTTTTTCTTTAATCTGATGTTCGAGATTCTTGATTTTAAAGAATGAGTTAAAATCAGGAGCTTCCTGTGATGCTTGTGAGTTTTTATTATCAAAACTTTCTTGAAGATGTTGATACTTTAATTGCAAATTTAGGTATTCCCTTCAAGTTTTGAATAAGTTTTGACTCATCATGAACTTTAGGGACATGCAGCTTCATGATCTAGTACACGTGATTATTCCCCTTCAATACAGCAGTTGAAGTCGACAAACAATTTACAATCAGATTCTCATTTTCAATGGAGAAGGTTTTTCTTTTCAATTTCAGCACTTTGCTTGTCTACAGTATTCTTTGTCCACTTCGTTATTCATTTGTTCAAAAATGTCTTCCTTTTCTTTAATTCTTTAAGAGGGTGTTTGAACTACCACCAAAGTGTTCTATTTAAGAGTTTTGAAAAATGGGAATAACTTCAGTGAAGGTAACATCTTTTGTTTGCTCAATACCTCTTTCCCCCTCTGTAAGTCCTAATGGGGTGATTCTAGTTTTGCAAGTTTTGATCAAATTCAGAAAAACGTTGTGTGAAGTACATAAAGAATAATCTTCACTTGACTTTTAGTTAAAGAATTCAGGGGACAAGCTTGACATGCGAGTTATTGGGTGGATACACTTGTCAATGCCCTGAGAAATTGCGTTTTGGAGCTAAGGTCTCAGCTTTTTTCTGTTGTTGTCATCTTGGACCAAAATTATCTGTTCTGGGGTCAGGATTTCTTTTGCGGAGCAAACGGTTGCAATGAAAGTTCATCTTTCGTGTAATCGGCGGGCGAAAAATCCTAACTTTATTTTCCACACATAGAGGGCCCTTTGCATTTTCAACCAGCCATTCTTATTTCCTAGTTATCTCAGATAACCACGTGTATCCTCTGAGTACATGTATGACAGTGGGTGTATGATTGGTAGTGACAGTACATGACCATTATACAAAGCCAGACTGAGAAAAACTTGTTTTTTTTTTTTTTTTACATCTTTTTTACTTTGCACGAGCGAACATGCAGGATTTTTGTAGCCTATTGCCTACCTTGGCTTTTCATCCATAAAATGATTTTGGTTGACACATACATATGAAATATTTGAACAGACTGATCCTGTTTGTATATTCCTTACTCTTCAATCTTATCTTTTAGCTTCTTTAAGTCCAAAAACTCTTCAAGGAATTTGTCTTCTTTTTGTTTAAAATCCTTTTTCAAAAGTGTTACTTCTTTTGTCTTTGACTTATAATGGTCAACTGTAGAACTCAGGAGTATTTGTGCTGAATGAAGTTCAGATTTTAAAGAAGTTTCCTTTCTGTTTCGGTCCGAGATGATTATTCTCATTTGTTCATCAATTTTTGTTCTCTATCAGTTAATTCAAACTTTTGCCCGTTTCTTCATATTCAACGACCAGTTCCTCTATATTAGCAGTTCTTTTTTTTTAAGAGGTCACTGAGTCATTCATTACCATGGTCTGGGCTTATTCGTTAATCTACTTTGTACACCTGTTCATGCGTTTCAGCAAGAATTAGACATTAGTGCATCATTTCGTACAGAAGATTGCATTACAGTGTACAACATTGTTCTTCGTTGTCTTCCACATACTGATCATTCCGGAATAATATTACTATCACTCGTTCTTTTTTTTTACTTTTTTTTTTTTTTGTATAGTCAGCCATCAGAGTCAACAAAGTAGCTGTGTTCTGTACATCTTTTGCATATGTATACTTCATGATATCATCCATATGATCTACAAAAAGCATCATGATTTGTACCTCAAATGAGATTATTCGAGTCATATGATGGCCCCCCCCCCCCCCAAGGCTTCATGTACGATTGGATCTCTCAGATGTGAGGCTTTGCCATAAACATGGTCTGTAAAGTGGGACCCTCATCAACCATCAGAGTCTAATGCATCACATTCATCGGCTTCAAAATTGGTCCACATTGAGTGCCAAATCATTCCTCGGTTGAATCATCTCATCATCATCAACGTGCTAACTTGTTCCCTTGCCAAGAAACAACCGACTGCTTCTTCAATCCAGTATCTGCTCACACTTTCCTGGGCTTGCATTAGTCGCATCTTTTCCTTGAAGTCGCTTTGGCCTTGGACTTCACGTGCAATGTGTCCTGTCCAGTTACAGTTGCTAGCACTTGCATGGGTTTCGCTTGACCAGGATTTATCATGCCTCCCTCTGTTCTGTCCTCTCTACATTCCCAGCCTACACCATTTCCTCTTGTATTGTTTCTCTGAAATGGTCTTCCTTGATTATTTGCATTGTATCTTCCACGGACATCTTAAACCACAACTTTCCCATCCTGAACCATAGCTTTATTCCTTGCATTAGACGAAGCTCTAAGTTGATTGTTAGTTTGAGGAAGATGTGATCTGTACGATTGAGTGAGGAGGGCAAGTGTGTTGGTTGTGGGTTGAGGAGATTTGGATGATTGTGTTGGATACTGCTGAACTGCGGCGTCCGACACTAGTAAAAAAAAAATGCCAAAGGATCATTATTGGTTGACCGAAACTTTCATCTTGTATTCTTGCTTCTCATGAGCATGCCCTCATGTTGTTTAAGTAGGTCATACAAATGCTCACAGTTTGACTCTTTCAAACGCTCTGTTAAGTTTGACTTCAGTTATGTAATTTACTTCCAATCAGGCAAACATGTTGTTCACAAACTTTGAGTTAAGTGCATCCTGGACATGGTTCATCTTGCTGTTTCTCATGGTCTATTAATGTGTCTTCGTAAACCTAAGTAGTATCTTGAATGTTTTCTCCTTTGATTTGACGGAAGTGGTTCAAATTATCGTTATATATGAGATTCCCTGTCATCCTTTGTTAACTCAGAACCTTCCAGAATCATCTTCACGTTTTCCTAAATGTCTTTGGCGTCAGTATAGTGATTGATGAGTGAGTAGATGTCCTTTGGCCTAACTACCCATGAAGTAGGATATTGGTTGCACGAATGTAGCTTATATACCTTTCCTGTTCTTCAGCCGAAATGGCTCGTTAAGGACTCTAGCCAAGTACTGGACCTTGTTGAACTGCACCCTCAGGTTCCTTCCAGTAACAACATCTGTGAAGTACCCATCTTTGAAATGGTCTTCTTTAATGGACTTCATATATTCTCTCATTATGACTTTCCTAGACTGGTACAGACGTATACGTTGTTGCCAAGATTCAAAGTCTGTTCTATCAAGCATTGGTGGGCGTGCTATCAGAAACCTGCACACTGGATGACTTCTTGCAACTAGACATCTTGTCATTATTAATGATATGATATGTTTTGGTGATTAATGATTGTAGTGTACGTTAAAAGTGGTGAGGTTAAGTATTGTTATGTATTTTGTTTTAGCTGATATTAAATCCCGATTGAAATATTTCTAATTTCCAGACAAGAGCTCTACTCGCCGCCCAAAGGCTTATCAAACCGCAGCCAAAGAAATAAGCCAACCCGCCAGTGCCGAATTATAAGGCAATCGCCCGAACACAACCGCCTGCCCAAGCAACCCGCCAGCGAGGAATTAAGGGAACTCGCTGCGTGAAACTTAGGGCAACTCGTCCCGAAGAACACAACTCGCTGCCAAGCAACCCGCCGCGAAGAATATTTTAATCAAACCGCCGTTGAGTTTTCTTAAGATATTTGCTAAATAAAATATTCAACCCTGCCTCATACCCTGTTCAAACGCCCCTGGTAAGCCAAACCGCCTGCACTTAGTAACAACTCAGCCGCTTGAGCAACTCGCCTACCTAAGCAAACCCGTCTGGTAAGCAAACCGCTGGTTTAGTAACAATCGTCGCTTGAGCAACCCCACCACCCTCAAGCAGCAACCCACCGTGTGTCTGCGGGTTGCGTAATATTAATTAAATAATATTTTTTCAGCCAAACCGCCCTGTGAAGAAATTCTGCAATCTCCACGAAGAACACGACGCGTTTTTCACACAAATCACATATAAATCACCTTTTGAACGACTTTTGCGTGATTTCTTTGCACAAACACAGTTCAACAAGGTAATAGCAACTAGAAACACCCAAACTTTATCATTACCAACAACAAAATTCGGAGATCTTAAAAAAACGAGCTAGAACACTTCAAAGGTACACTTTTTGATCTAAATCAAGCAAGAAATCGCACATACACACGATCTAATCATCCCATTAGCTCTGATACCAATTGTGGTATATCCTATATCATAACACGGGGTCGATTCTTGGATCTGGCTAGTTTCTAGAGAGAGAAACACTAGAGAGAATATATTCTAGAGAGAGAAAGTGTTTTCTTTGTAAATGAATTTATGACTAGCTTACCTCTTCCAAAGTTGGAAGAGGCTATATATAGTACTTACAATATACCGGGTATTCGTACCCGACTTAAAACCGAAAAACGTACTATTAACTATTAAACTACGAACTATAATAAACAGTAAAATACACGGGGTGACCGAGTCTTTTTCTAATATCTAACACTATCTATTACTTCTCATGTCTATCCATACTAGAACTTATCCCAGAGTCACTACGTTACTCTACCAGGACTAATTTGTTCTACCAGTAGGAATAATATAACCAGCAGAAACTATATACCTGCCAGTAGGAACTTTAATACTAACAGTAGCAATTACTCTACCAGTAGGAACTACATACCTACCAGTAGGAACTAATAAATACAAATATACCTAACAATCCTCCCCTAAACTGGAATTTGACATAGTTAACTTTAGTTCCTAGATTGTTCTTCAGTCTTAAAGCTTTGAGGATTGAAACAGCAACAAAAACAGCAACAACCAAATTGATTGACCTTTAAACATCTTTAACACTTCAATCTTTAAGCAGCAACTAACTTTGGACCACCTCAGCAACATCTATCAATTCAGGGTTACATACGATTCTCATCACATCCCATGGTGTGTTAACTCCGGGGAGAGGTGAATCATAGAAAGTAAATGGATTTGATGAAGCCTTTACCAAGTAGCCATTAACTCTTGGACTAGCCAATCTATTGGGTCCTAGAAAAAGGAATGCCATGGAAGATTGGAACCATTTTCAACCACTCCAAACTTGAATTATAGTGGGTTGAGTACTATATGACTTTGGGCAAGTCATCACAGCCCAAAAACGGATATGGGAATAGCACACCTTATCCCCCACATGTACGCTGTAATTCGCAGCGCTATGTAGTCCACCAAAATCGTTTTTGGCATATTGTTGCTAGCCGAGTCCCCCTTACCACACTACACCCCCCCCCACATTCAACCGCCTCGTCACATTTCTACTAAGAGACCATAGTCAATCTCTGTGCACGTCCATACCAACCGACGCTACCCCCCTACCCAGGGTTTTCACTACATCCCCTCCCCCCCCCCCCCCCCCATACTCCAACACCCCCCCCAATGGTCGGAGGGATTGCACAAACCATCTTCACTTATTGGGTACATGAAACTTTGGTCTAGTTGACTGTCTGAAGAGCACCCTTTTGGTTTGAAGCAAACCATTACAGCGATATTATTAATTTGAGTACAAGACCTGATGCGAATTGAAACCAAAACTCAATTAATATCTAGCCCTAAGGCCCCTGGCAATTAAGAGCCATGGTTCAATTATTTCTTAGCCAGAAGGCCTGGGAATTGATACCCATATGATTTGTTGCCACCTCAAAAGAGAAACTTTGAAAACAAGGTGCCAGAAAACCATTTTGCACCAAAATATTGAGCCAAAAAGAATTTATGCTCAGTTGCATATCAAAGCATATATGAAACATTGTGATGCCATCCAAAAACCTCAAAAACCCTAAAAACCATCCAAAAGCACCTGCAATAATCAAAACTATACATACCAAAAGAAATAGAGTATATACAAGATAGTAACATTGTACCAGACTCCTTAAGCCCCCAGAGGGAACACAAGAAGCCAGCTGATTCTTGATGAATTGAATCAGTTGCACTAGCATATGCATGTCATTACTATACGCTTTCCCTCCACTTCCAACTTATGCCCCCCCTGCAGCATCTTCTTCTCATGAGTGATAGGCAAGATGAGAGGATATGGCATATTTGCCAAACATGCGATACAAGATCTTGCCTTAGTAAATTGTTTTCTAGAGCACTATGAACATAGAAAATGGAAACAATTTTCCAGCTGTGGATAACCCATCTGTTGTATCATTCCAAACTTAAACACTTGAACCACCAGTAGTAGGATTCAACATAAACATGAAGATCTCACCTACAAATTCATTATTCTTTACCATGCTAGAGGGTGGACTTCATAATGGATAAACAAACCATCCCATAAAGCTTAGACAAATCTTGCCTATCAATCAAGTGAAGAATCTCCCTCAGATGAGTAAAGTACTTTGCAGACTTATCTGTGAAGTATAGTGCATTAACATCACCCAAGCCAGTAGGAACAATTTCCCATGCAGCAAAGGCATGAAAATAAAGAGGGTTGGTAGCACCATCAGAATCATCAGAGTCATCATCAGATAAAACTTTGATGAAGGATTTATTAGCAGCATTCAAATCTACTTCAGAGGATGACATCTTTCTTGATCCAAGTGATTTCCTCCTGGTACTATATGTCTTAATACCAGCAGCAGAGGATTGATTTCTTGTTCTAGGACCAGATGTCCTGGTAACAGTAGGTGTAGCTAAAAAACCAGATGGTGGTGTAGGAGCAACAAATGGTTGTTTTGATGTATCAGGTGTAACATCAGGGTGGGATGAAGCCTTAGGTAAGTGTGGAGGAGTAGCAGGTGGAGTATCAACAAATGGTGATTAGTGTACATCAGGTGTAACACCAGTAGATGATGGTCTTGAAGCAACAGGAACAGAAGTCTTTTGAGGTTCAGTGGATTTAGACTTCTTTGAATTAGGTTGTTCTAAATCTGCTCCTTGTCTTTTAAGAGACCTCCTTAGGTGTTGTGATTGCAGATTAGCAACAGCATGTCTGATCTTGTCAAACTCATCTTTGAGTTGATCATCAGAAAAGGACCTCACATGTTTCATTGTCCAGCCTGTTGTGTAGATGGTGGAGCTTTGGTTTTTGACAAAGGTTCTCATATAATCTCTCTGTTGTGCATAAGTCATTGGCTTATTTCTCTTATCTTGGAACCTTTGAGCAGCAAACTTTCTTCTCCTTTCAGCAATAATAGCTACCATCCTCTCTGCAAAGTTGTCCTCATTTACATCAGGACCCAACAAATCAGCAGAAAGTCCTTGGTTAGCATGAACCTGACCCATTATCTCATTCCAATCAGCATCAGTGTAATATTTTGCAGACTCCAACACATCCTTTTGTCTTTTCTGCTTTTGCTCTTCTCTTTCTCTTGCCAGCTCAGCTTGTTCTTCCTCATATAGTCTCCTAGCAGCTTCTGCTCCCAACCTGTCCTCCTCCCTCTGTCTGAATGATCTTTCTCTCACTGGAGGTTCTTCCTCCAACATAGGGGACTTTCCCTTGTCAGAAGGAGCATCAGTAGGACCAGTAGTGACATCAGGAGGAATAGCTGATCCACCAGCAAAAGCATCAGAGGGAATGGATGAACTAGGAGGAATATCATCCTCATTGGAACCACCAGTAGGAACAGCTGAATCATCAGCAGCAGTAGCAGCTGCCTTGGCCAGCTTAATGAGAGGATCAACATCCTGCTCTTCCTCTTCCTCTATGTCAGATTCTGTCATAACAAACTTCCTCTTTCTCCCTTTTAGTTTATCCTCCAACTCCTTAACCTTCTTTACCAATTTTCCAACAACCTCCTTAAACACCAGCTTGTGAGCTTTTAGATCAGATGCTTGAGAATCTATTTTCTGCACAAGAGAATTCACTAGAGAACACAAAGCTGTTAGTTTATCAGGGTCCTCAGCACCTCCTGAGGTGGTACCTGCAGGTGGAGCTTCAGTGGACCTTGGAGGTGAGATATCAAAGGAACCTCCAAATACATCATCTTCCACATTTGTGGAAGTGAATTGTTTAGGTTCAGATGCATGAGGTCTGGAAGAAGATGCAGGGTTAGGATCTGAAAAAGGACCCTGCTCATTCTCTTGAGCACTAGCAGGAATGGTGGTTGGTCTAGGTGGTGATGATGCCTGATCATGGGAGTGTGCAGGTTCAGTCAAAGTCTCAGGGACTGTATGTGGAATAGTTGGTTCAGCCTCTCCTGAACTTTCACCCGCTATAGCAGGTTGAGCAGGAGGAAGCATTGTTGCCAAGAGTGGCATAGTGTCCCCATGAAAATTGAGCCTCATGTTTGCAAACATCTTACTGGTTAGCTTAAAAGCATGATACTGTTTTGAATTCCTAGTTTCAATGTTTAATATCATTTGTAGAAATCTAGGAAACATCAAAAACTTTTTAGGATTGGTAATGTTGTTAACCATTCCTTTAAAAATATAGCTTGACCAGTTAAACTTCCTTCCCTCAGTTAAACATATAAGAGCAGTAGCCAAAGAACTCCCAAATTGATCCCAGCTACCAGACTTGGTGCTGAGACAATGCATGATTGTGTGGACAATGAACCTCCATTGAGGTGAGAACTTATTCTTATGGAAGGTCAGTTTCCCTTCAGTAGGATACCCCATATTATCCATCCCTAAATAAATGTCAGCAGTTGGTAAGTCCTCAACCCCCCCTTCATCATCTAGTTGAAGTTGACTCCGAACCAGTGATTCAGTGATTGTATAGGGGGTTCTATCAATGGTGGCTATTATAGCTGGTGGGCCTTCCTCAAATGTTCCGAGGGAGGCCGTTGACCAAAATTGTTTGACCAAAGAGTCATATATGATTGGGTCATGGCTAATGGCATACCTGATATGTGAACTCCTTAAAAAATCAAGAACCTGATGATAGTCTGCACTCCCTTTAGGTTTCTCCAAGAAACCAACCTTATTGTGTTCATCACGATATTTTAGATCGGCCATTTGTATGATGATAACAAGAATGCGATTGAGTGTTGGTACTGGTGTGGAAGGAGAGTTACTACTGGTTGTTTGCTAGTAGGAATTGATTTTTCCAAAGAGAGAGAGAGGTGTGAGAAAAAGGGCAGTAAAAATTAGGGTTTTGAATTTAGGTAAGAGTAAAAGTGAAGGTAAATAGTACTTATCCCTTTAAATAAGGACCCTTTGTTGAATTAATATCCCAATTTTCTCACCTATAACTTTTAATTAGAGTAAAACTCAATTTAAGTTATGCTCAAAGAAAAGTCAACTCGAAATCAAACTAACAAAACCAGCAGGAATTGTTCTACCAGTAGGAACATTTAAAGCTACCAGTAGGAACTCCCTCACCAATAGACAAACACTCAACCAACCAGAATGAATATGTATCATCAGTATAATGCCGCTTTCTTCATGCAAAACCACACTTATAAACCAATTATCTGCAAAATCTTAGACCAAAACACCGAAAACATATACATGGAAAAACTTGACTAGCATAAACAACTAAAGCTATCAGTAGAAAAATGAAAAACTACCAGAAGAAAAATTAAGTGGAAAAATTAAAAGTAAAAACCAACTACTTAGAATAATTTTACAATTACAGTCCTCCCCTTGGACCCAAATCCTCCCCTTAACCATGGCAGCTAGGGATTAAGCATCCCAATGTGAACCACTAGATGAAGAAATCTAGGTCCATCAAATGCCTTGGTTAACAAATCAGCCACATTTTCATCTGTGTGGATCTTAAGCACCTGAATAAGATTTTTCTCATTTGCATCTCTAATAAAATGGTGCCTAATTTCTATGTGCTTTGTTCTTTGGTGAAATACTGGATTTTTAACAATGCAAATGGTACTTTGATTATCAATAAAAATTTTGGTGTTCATAAAGTTGAACCCATAATCAAGCAGTTGATTTTGAATCCAAAGTACCTGACCACAACAGCTAGCAGCAGCAACATATTCTGCTTCAGTGGAAGAGGTAGCCACAATGGTTTTCTTTTTGCACTGCCAAGAGATCAACCTTCTACCCAGAAATTGACATCCACCAGTTGTGGATTTTCTATCACCATGAGAACCAGCATAATCACTATCACTATATGCTTCCAACACAAAGGGAGAATCTCGTGGGTACCATAGACCTAGTTTTGGTTGGCCTTTAAGGTACTTAAAGATCTTCTTGACTGCATTTAAGTTGGAAGTCAAAGGTGTAACCTGGTGTCTAGAACAAGCACTCACTGCAAACTGAATGTCAGGCCTTGAAGCTGTCAAATACATGAGGGAACCTATCCATGGTCTGTATAAGTTGTAACTTAACAGCATCATCAGGTTCATCCTTTAATTTTAGCTTTGAAGCTTCAAAGGGTGTTGTTGCAGGTCTCACACTCTCTATATCAAATTTCTTAAGCATGTCCTGGACATACTTGTCTTGGCTGATAAAGATCCCATCAGGGTTCTGCTTCACTGTAAGCCAAAGAATAATTTAACACCCATACACTCATCTCAATTCTCCTTTCACAAGAACTCAAAATCAACTCACCAGGCCCTTGAGTTTTTGTAGACAAAAAAATGTCATCCACATAGACCTGAACTATAAAGAGAAATCCCTAGAATGCATCTTAATGAAAAAAGAGATTTTGTCTATTGTACTCTACTGTATTATCTTTAACCAGAAAATGTAGACAAACTTGCAACCAGCCCTTGTGCTTTGGATGAAGACCATACAAAGCTATTCACAACCGGTAAACATGCTTAGAGGAAATAAGGTTCTTTCAAATCCCTTAGGTTTGTAAAATAAACTTCTCTTCAATTTCCCCATAAAGAAAGCACTCTTCACATCCATTATAAATACCATAAATCCCATATAATGGGAGGCAAATGCTAGAATAGCACTAATAGCTTCAATTCTAGTAACTGGAGCAAAAGAACCACATCAAAGTCAATGTCCCTCCTCTTGCCTATGACCTTTAGCCACCAGTCTGGCTTTATTCTTGACTACTATAACCTCAGTCATCCTCTTTTGTTCTTTCAAATCATTTAGTCCCAATAGCACTTATTCCATCTGGTATAGGGACAAGCTGCCATACTTTCGGGTTCTGATAATAAATGTTGCACCCCATCTTCAGACTTCAACCCAAGCAGGATCATTAATGAGCTGAGTTAACACTGCTTGGTTCAGTTGTGATAGAAATAAGCAAACAGACAATGTAAATAGTCTGTGTGATTGTTCCTTTGATTGATCATGAACATAGCTTGACAAAAGCACTTTCACCAAAAGTTAGACTTCTTTCAATGTACTCTTGTCTGAACAGGTGAAGTGAGATCTCCAAGTATCTATGTTTGAGGATGAATAGTGTTCACCCTCTTAGTAGGAACAGAATCAACAACTACACTTGGTGCTAAGTTGGTGATAGTTGCACCAAAATCATCATCATATGAGGAGGAAGAGAAAATGCCAGTGTCAGGATGGTGGTATATGTCCTCCATTTTTGAAGATGAGGACATGGTGTTTGCAAGGTCAGAAGGAGAAGGATATCTGTAGAAATGTGCACTTGAGCGCCTAATGATTAACCAGGAGGAAGTGATGGTGCATCAGTATGAACAGGTTTAACAACAGGAGTAGAGGTTTCAGTAGGACCATCAGAAACACCAGCAGCAGAATCACTCTTTCCAGCAAGAACCCTATTCCTACTGCTACAAGGAATTACCTTGGCCCTAGATGCCCTTCCTCAGCTGTAGCATTTGCTCCATAAAGCTTGTTTTTGAAGCCTAACAGTTCCTCTGCAAATCTGAACGCTCACCACCATAACAGAAGCGTCATCAACCCAGGACCGAAAAGAGTTATGAAGGCAAAAAAGGAACAACAATTACTGTTCATCACACTCCTAAATCTGAATCATCTTATGTAACCTGCATGTATGTTAGTATCTTGGTTTACCTGCGGTTTATTATATTTTGAAACGAGTAAACCTAAAGAAATCAGTCAAAAGTCCAAGGTCAAAATACCCACATCATTACAAAAAAAAGAACCCAAAAAAAACAAAAAAAAAAAAATAATAAAGACCAAACCCTGAACATTAGGTTTATCTTCAAGATATCTCAGATTAAGTATTTCTTCTATCTTTTTGTTGGATAAATTGTAGACCCTATAAGCCTTACTATGAGCATCCCCCCCCCCCCCCCCCCCCACCCCCCGCCCCCCCCCCATACCCAACAATAAAACCTTCATCAGCTTTTCCCTCAAATTTACCCAAGTGGTCACTGGTGTTAAGGATGGTCACAAGACACCCAAAAGGTTTAAGATGACTGATGTTGGGAACTTTCCCAGACACTAGTTCATAAGGTGTCTTGTTATGGGGTTTAGTCACTAGAACCCTGTTCAAAACATAACAAGCAGTACTAACTGCTTTTGTCCAAAACATGGTAGGCAACTTAGAGTCAGCAAGCATAGTTCTTGCTGCCTCTATGAGGGTTCTATTCTTTCTTTCAGCAACCCCATTTTGTTGTGGGGTTCTGGCATTACTATAATCCCTTCTAATCCCCTTTGACCCACAGAGTTCAATTAATTTAGAATTTTTAAACTCTGTCCCATTGTCACACCTTATGGCTTTAACCTTTTTAGTTAACTGGTTTTCAATAAAAGTAATAAAGTCCTTAAGGATACCATATGTTTCATCCTTAGTCCCCAAAAAGAAAACCCAAGTAAACCTGCTAAAGTCATCTGTAACCACCAAGGAGTAGTACTTGTGATCAATGCTTCTGATGGAAGTAGGACCAAAAAGGTCCATGTGAAGTAACTGGAGAGGAGCAGAAATGGTGCTCACAGCAGTAATGGCCTTGTAAGAAGCCTTGTGTTGCTTTCCTTTGTTGCAGGCAACACAGTTGTGCTCATTTGTGAAGATTTTGGAGGGTAGCCCATTGACTAATCCATGTTTTGCCAGCTTGTTCATATTTTTGAAGTTCACATGAGCCATCCTTCTATGCCATTTGGTAGACTCATCTAAGGATGCTTTTGCCAGCAAACAGGTGACATCTCTTTCAGGTTGGATGTCAGTCAAATTGAAACAGTAGAGATTGTGTCTCCTTGGAATTCTGAGAACCACCTGACTATTCTCAGGTAGTTGGAACTCCTTAGAGAGAACTAGGCACTCTTTATCAGTAAAAAGGACTTTGTTCTTGGTATCACAAATTTGTGATACAGAGAACAAGTTAAAGTTTTGAAGCTCTTCCACATAATAAACATTTTCAAAGTTCAGTTTGGAAGTCCTTATGGTGCCTTTGCCAGTGATTTTGCCATCTCCACCTCCAAAAGTCACAGTACCTCCTACAATCTTCACAAAGTCATCCAATTTCTCCTTATTTCCTGTCATGCTTCTGGAACAACCACTATCTACAATTCCTAAATCTCTATTCTTATGAGGATTTTCCTACAATGCACAATACAACAACACATTAGTATACATGAGAGACCCAAGTCATTACTGACTTGGACCTGCCTTGTGGATCATTTAATAGTTAAACCATGTAGATTGATGAGATCCACCATTGTTCTTGGATCCCCATTGCATATTTGGCCTTTGAATTCTCCAAGAACAACCTGCTGAGGGCTTAACAGCAGTTCCCCATCTTCCCTCATCCATATTCAGTTGGTTATAATAGCCAGGCCTACGAAAGTTATGAAAATAATGGCTTGTTGGTCTGGTCATTGGTTGAGCAGCATTATTTTTCCAACCAGCAGAAAATGGTCTACCAGCAGGAACAGATGTTGGTTTATTCCTACTACCAGCAGGAACAGATGTTTGTCTATTCCTACTACCAGCAGGAACAGATGTTTGTCTATTCCTACTACTAGCAGGAACAGATGCTGCTTTTGGTACAAATGAGGGAATATTTGCAACATTAGTCCACATAGGTTTATTATTCAATTCCAACTGTTTCTCATAAAAATCACAATCTTTTATCAAATGAAATTTACTACCACAAACAAAACATGTCTTAGAACCAAAAGACTTCTACTGTTTACTCCACTCTTATTACATAAATTCCTAGGAGGTTTTACATTCTCCTGGAGGTTTTACTTTAACCGAAAAGAAAAACTAGGATTATCTTTGGTGGAACTTGGTTGTTGATCAGCAGTCTCTGTCATTGTTTTGAAGTCAACTGAACTAGGGGTAGAGGCTAAGGGTTCATTGGTCTTGGAGCTTGAGGACTTGACACTTGAAACACAGGATGCAAAGTCAGTGGTCTCTGAGTCTGAGGACTTGTCACTGTTATCACAAGAGACAAAGTCATTAGATACAGAGTTAGTTTCAAAATTATTATTGGACTTTGAACCATAGGTAAACTGTGTTTCATCAAGGTCAGGATTGTTGGAAGGAGGCATGAATGTTCCTGTTAGAGGAGGAGGAACAGCATGCATTCCAACAGTTTTGACAAACCTGTCATGGAGAGGTTTCTCTGCAACATCCTTAGGGGATGAGTCAAAGATGCTAGGGGCAGAGAGATCAAACACCTCATCTGATCCAAACGTATCTCCAAATCCTAAACCAAATCTTGATCTAGAGGACATGGAACTATTGATCAGTTTGACCAGGTTTTTGGAAGACTCCTTCCATTTGTCAAATCTTGCATTAGACTCCTCAAGTTTAACCTTATCATTCAGGTTGTCAAGTTTAGCCTTTTCATTCAGTTTCTCAGTATATTTTAGCATGTTTGTTGTGTTTTCTAAATTAGAAGTTAAGTTCTAATTCTTTTTCTAATGCTAGCTGGATTACTTGGTATCATCCTTCTGTGTTTAAGTTTGTAAAGTTACTTTTATATGCTTGAAACCATGAATAAACCACTATTTGTATTTGAGCTTCTACATTGTCAAATTCCTTTTTAAGTTCAGCATATTGATGTTCACAACCAAAAGGCAGTTTGTACCTGAGAAGAGATACCCATGAGGGCAAATTCAGCAGCATCATTAGAAACATCATCAGCAACATCACCAGTAGCATTACCAGTAGCATCCTCCTCAGCTCCAGCAATCATCCCATATACTTGAGCAGCACCAATTTCCACATCTTCTCCTTCATGATCTGACCAGTTCACCATAGAATCAACAGACAACAAGGCCTTGGTTTCTTCTCCCTTATTCAGCTCCTGAAGTTTGAATGAAGAGTACCTTGCTTTTGAATCCACCTGTTTCCCTGTACATTCTCTAGCAAAGTGACCCAATTCAGAACATTTATAGCATTTGACCTTCCCTTTGTCAAACCTAGCAGCATCCTTGTTGTTAAACTTCATCTTTCTTCCTGCTTTCTTTTCAAATCTGTTAATCCTAACAGATAGCATTGCCATTTGCCATTTGATGTCTAGTTCCTCCAAGTCCATCTTCCCAATCTGATCAAAATCTTCATAAGTGATCTGCTGTTGTGGATCACTTTCAGCAACAAAGGAATGGAGAACACTTTCAATCACATTGCTTGAAGCAGCAGGAATTGATGAAGCAGTAGTAAAAGTGGTTGAATGGGATTGATCAGGATATGTCATCTTTGAATTAGTACTAGCAGCACTAACAAAGGCTGAATGGGTAGGAGCAGAAGTACCTCTAGAATCATTTGCTTGGAACCCCTTTAACATCAATTTCAGGTCATGAGCTTGTTGTACAGATCATCAAAGCTTAGGTAATCAAGACCACCCTTTGTTTTAAGAGTGATTGCCACCTGTGACCAAGAAGGTGGAAGAGCTCTGAGAAACTTCATATTACAATCTTCATTGTCAGGCTTAGCTTGCATCTAATTGAGTTGACTCAAAATCTTCTGAAACCTGTCATGCCTTTATGGCAACCTTATGATTAGATACTCGAAACACTGAAAAACTCCTTGCTTTAGCATGTTTTCTCATTTCTTAGACTCATTCATTACCTCCAAATTGGCTTTGACAGCCAAACCAAATTATCCCTTGATCATCTAGATGGGAAAATAGCCATATGATCTTCAGGAAGAGACTGAAGCAATATAGTCTTGCTTTTGTCTATCTTTGAACAATAATTTGTTCTTCAACCGAAAACGGGTGGGAGAATCAATAATATTTCCTTTTGGAATCTCTTCCTGTCCTTGTCATGCTGTTTCATTTAGACAATGTTCCATAAGTTGTTGATTATTGTTTTTATTATGATCCATACTCCATCTTCATGGCCCACGTTCTCATATTCTTCCTTCTTTAAGTAAGGAAATTTGGCATTATTGTTTGAGACTGTGGTTGTGTGATATTGTTGGAGTTGCTAAGGAAACCGGGTAGGTTTGTGAGGGTTAGTTGGATTGGATGAATCAAAGATGGTTTCAGAAAAGTAGGGATACAAAAAAAACGGCTGAGAACACGGGTTCAGTGGTTGATGGGAAAGTGAATGAAGATACTGATGGTGATGGCATAGGGTATGTTTGTGATGGATTTTGTGAAGTCATTGTTAAGTGAAAGTAAAGTTTCTTTAACAGAGGCTCTCTCCAGGCTCTGATACCACTTGTAGGTCCAGCCCTAGATAGATCTTTACGCCTGTTAAGGTTGTAGAGCACTTATGTAATCACAAGCAACTCTAAGAGAGACTCTAACAATCGAAACTATTGTTTACGCGGAATATAAACAACAGAGTTAAAGAATTACTAAAACAATGATCCTCTATGGATCTCTTCTATTGATAATAAACGTGTTTTTCTGATGAATCAATTGGTTAGTTACATTCATCCAACCCGTAGGTTTCTTAAATACCCACGAAACCCTAACAAAAAGCTAAAGTGATAAGTGTTATCACTTCCTAGGATATCTCATGCATATCCCTATTACTAACTAACTTTACTAACAACCCGGAGTAAGCATAATACTACCAGGAATAATATTGTTCTACCAGCAGGAACGACTTTTGTACTGCCAGTACTAACTATACTATTATCCTTACCAGTAGGAACTACACTACCAGTAGGAACTGTTTACTCTACCAGTAGGAACTACATACCTACTAGTAGAAACTATCTATTACAAAATTCCTAACAACATATCACAAGTAAATGATTTAAGTTAAAGACTATGAGCTCAAAACTAAAGTATAAGCATAGTATGCTAGGTTTATGTTTTTTTAATTAGAGTGACCTCCCTTAGGGGGAGATTGTTAGAAACACGAAAAGTATCGGTCACTACCAATATAGTTAGTCATAGCTCGTAGAAGTAATCATATATAATGTTTGTAAGCTAACCGGGCCAAAGACAAATGGAAAGCCCAAGAGTAAGCCCAAGGCCGGTTTAGCATAGAGTATTTATACCCTCTCCACACATGGAGAGGGTGTTGGTTGTTCATTTGTTTCACACACACTTAATCTAATATTGTCTTCTTTGTTTTTCTCTCTAAGTGTTCATCCAACCACATCTTTATCTCTCTAACCTTCATTCGAATCCTTCCATTATATGTGTTAAGATATTCTATACTTATGTAGATGCATCTAAAATAAAGCAAACAATTGAGACAATCATACAAAAGCATGCAGTAAAGCAAAACACTCAAAAGACTGACAACACTATGTTGTCTTCTATAGGAAGAGTAAGCTCTATTAATGCTAGCGGATCAAAGCCTAGGAGAAATACAAAGAATGATAGGATCTAGCGAACATCAAGTAGAAGCAAGAAAAATAAAGTAGAAGCCCAACCTAGGAAGTTTAAGTCTAGTGCTAATAAGAACAATCATGTTTCAGATTGTAATGCGAAAGTTAAGAATGTTTTTTTGTCAAAGAATTCTGATACTATTTGCTTATCTTGTAATGAATGTTTGTTTTCTACAAATCATGATACTTGTGTTGTTCAATATCTTAAGAAAATGCAAAAACGTAAAGTGGCTAAATCTGCAAAACAAAAGGTTAAAAGTGAATGGAAAACAACAGGATGGATCTTTAAAATTGTAGGTCTTAAATAGATACCCACTGGTAGGACATTTAACTTGGTAGGAAACCGTGCCCCGTTCTAATGACACATAGTTATACCTCTTGGGCATATCTTAACAACCACTGTAATTTCGATTGATATACCATGTCCTAAACTTAGTCTTAGATATGCCATGCCCAGGAATCACTCTCTAAATGCATGTTAAATACAGAATTTCATCCATTTAATTTGCATGATTTTGGAGTTGAGAGAATTATTCGAGATGAGACACTTCTACCTTGGAAGTTCGACTATCTAGGAGTTACTTAGGTTTACTGACAACCCAAAACCCAATTAAAAGTTAGGGATCCACCCTTTTGTAAATATGCTTTCTTCTTTCTTTTTGTGCAAATTGTAAAAATTGTTTTTTGGTATTTAGATTTTGGGTGTTCCAAACATATGACTAGAACCGTGATAAACTTATCAATTTTGTTTCCAAGTTTATTGGTACGGTCCGATTCGACAACGATCATTTTGCAGCTATTATGGGATATAGAGATCTACAAATGATGTATAATATCTTAACACATATAGATGATGGATTCATTTAGAGTTTTAGAGAGAGAAAGAGGTGGTTGGATGAACACTTAGAGAAAGAAACAAAGAAAGAACAATTAGATTAACTATGTGAGAAAATGAACAAGCAATACCCTCTCCATATGTGAAGATGGTATAAATACAATGTATAGTAGCCGGCCATGGGCCTCATAAGAGGCTTTCCATGGGCCTTTAGCCTGGTTAGCTTTCTAACTTAACCATTCTACTTACTATGAGCTACGACTAACTATATTGGAAGTGACCGATACTTTTTGTATTTCTAACAATCCCCCCATAAAGGAGGTCACTCCAATTTACAAAAACTTAAACCTAGCATACTATGCTTTGACTTTAGTCTTGAGCTCGTAGTCTTTAACTTTAATTATTAACTTGTGATATGTTGTAGTGATCTTTGACTTTAGGCTTTGACTTGTATTTTTGACTTGATATGAATGTGATCTTGAACATCTTGAGATCATCAACCAAGTATAATCTCTTATCATCATCTTGTAATCTTCTGCCTTTTTGTGATCTTGTGACTTCTGGACCAACATGCTTATACTTTTCTTGACATGATAACTTGAAAGCTTTAATGATGCATCTTTCTTAAAGTTCTGTAACTTTAACACTTCGTCACTTCAAGAAGGACATGAGGTATCAGAGTAGCGGAAGTCTTGAAACATGTACTTGAGCTTTCGTGATGTCTTTATATATGTTGTTTGAGTATGAGCATGTTGTATTGGCTTCGACTTGTCATCGGGAAACTGCTACCACCGTCAGGAAATCTGCATAAATAGGTTAGTGATAAACAACATATATGGACGAAAGTGGCTTTGTCACTTCGTCAAATACAGTTGTAACAACCACAATTCCCTGTTATTCAGTATAAATACTGCCTGTGATCAGGAAAAATTCTAAAGAATTTCTTTGATAGGGTTTTATAGCTACACTAGCCGTTCTCATTACTGGAGTGTCTCAAAGCAGACAACACAGCAAGAGTGAATCGGTAAGTTACTATCTTCTCAATTAAGCCGTCAATTCGTGTTCAGCTTTCCTATGTCCAGATACCCTTGTGAGGCTTCCCATGGACATAAGATTGAAAATCAATTTAGAAAATCAGTCGGTGTGTCAAAATGCAAACGGTTTTTTTGACACACCAACAGTTTTATCTTTTTCAAAATTCATTCATCAATTCATAAGCTGGACCAAATCGATATCCAGTATTTTACAAGTTTGATCCGTATAGGATCTCACAAGTCACCTACCAAGAGCTTGTCTGATGTTGGCTCAAGCAGGATTTCCATCTTCACTGTGAATACTTAAGTATCACTTGGATGTTGTGGCAAAATCACAAGGATAATGCACAGGACTCTTAAGTTATTACTTGTTTTCACAATTTGTGAGCAACAAATATATTTGAATAGTGTCCTATTGAGATTTATGGATGATCTCTATTGGCTCTAGACTCAATAGTGCACCTTTGGTTTTTGTAATCGGAGGCTGGAGCAGACTGCTACCTTTCCAATACCAACTAACTCGGAGTGAGAGAGTCGATAGAAATGCGTATAATCTCCGTGAGAAATGAAACAGAAATCTTTTGAGAGATTCTGAGTTGCTAGGGAGGGTTGTGCATTACATCACTGGGTCCATGATGTCAGTCTACAATGTCAGCCGTCATCTTTGTGATTCTTGATTGCAGATGTATTGAAACGGTTTCTGCCTAAGTGTAAAGAGGGCTTCTTTATTTTCACCCTTTATCTTAACTTTTCTTTTTAATTCTTCAACCCCTTCAGCGCTTACTGAGACTTCATAACTAGTACCTTGTTGGGTTTGTTCCAGTATTAGCTCCATCTCAGTCGGCACTTTTCCCTTAATCTCACTTTACTCCGTTTTCATACCTAAGGACTTCTACACTATCTAGTGGAATATCCCCGGGTAGATCCTTCTGATTTTGGCCGCATGGGAATGGATACCTAAACTTAACCACCTTATAACTCTAATACAATAATTTAAATGGTCAGTCTTTGGTACTTCTACATTTTAGCGAATCACGTAACCATTTGCTTCCCCTTTATATGTGCATCAATTAATCACAAGAGTTTAGCACATATATGGGTTAGCGAACACTTGAGATCATAAAAATCACATTATTAGCCATATATTTTAATAACATTTTCTCCCCTTATCAAAAATGTCAAATCTTATGATATTTTGGATATCAATTAATTCAAATATTTATGATTTCGAGGGAAAAAATGTTCAATTATTGGAACATTTTAATGCTCCCCCTCAAATTATGAGAGAGTTGTATGGTGTTTGAGTATGTTAATTTGAATTTTTTTTGAATTTACTAAGAAATTATTGAAAATTCATACTCAAACACTATATATGTGTTGGGAATTATGTTTTCCTAACTTAGTACCGACAATGTAATAGTTACTACTGATAGTTATAGTTAGTACCATTAGTATTAGTTTGTAATAGTTAGTACCGACAGTACAAAATAGTTAGTACTGTTCATGATAGTTAGTACCGTTTAAGAGATATGATTGAGATATATTAGGAAAAGATATGCATTGATTATGAGCATTATCTTCTACGCGTTTTGTAAGTCAGTTAGGGTTTATCCTTGGTCTATAAAAGGATCCCTACGACATTAGAAAAGTACACATCTCATATCTCACTCATACGCATATCATATCTCTTATCATTAGTTAGGAATCTGTAATCATTCTGCAGATCAATATAAAGTATAGTTATTGTTATTCTTCTTAGCATTATATGTTAGATTCCGCATAACATATAAGTGTTCATAGTCATTGTTTCTCCTATAATCATTGTGGAAGTATCCATAGTGGTTATAATCCTTACCAAGCTATAAGGTCTATTCAGTTTGGGACACATAATATGTCTAATTGTTAAATCTACACTACATATATACATATTCACAAGTTTATAGAGTACGAAATGACCTTATAATGACGAACATAATATGACAAAGTCATATTGTTCGTTGAAGTAGTCTGGGGTTAGTTCTGTAGTGTCTCCCACCAACAAACTTTTCTAAGCTCCTCATTATCCTCCTCTCCTTCTGCAGCTTGTTTATCGCCTTGATCATGATATGAGCTCTTTTCTTTTCTAATGTACTCCATCTTCTCTTTAGCAGGTACTCCATGTTGATATTATTTATAATGTCTTCAAGCGAAGTTAGAAGCCTTGTTAATATGCCATCACCGAACTTGTAAAGTTCATCTGAGCGCATCAACCTGTTTCTCTCTTGGTTGTCAACATAAATGAATCCTTGATGGTCTTGATATGGAGTGAATGGGTCCCTTATTTTGAGGCCGGGTCTGGTAGTTTCAGGCTTGGTGACGTTGATCTTCTTTTGGTAACTTTCAACTCCGAGTTGAAGATCTTTGACTCGCTTCTGAATAACTAAGCTTCTGGTGAACATTCTTAATGCTATTGCGAAGTTAGAGACATCATCGCCCAAGAGGTTTGTGTGTCAGTTTTGAACAACAAGGATTAGTATGTCCTCGATGTTATTGATATGAAGATGTGGGAAGTCTCCTTCCTTAAATCTATAAAGGTTGTTTTTGGCTCTTCTTACTACAATCTATTTCAGATACCCATACCCATGTTTCCTTATTACCTCGACCTGAGTTACCTCCATAATACATTTTGTAGAATATACATCATGTCTTGATTCTAGGCCTCGTGCATATCCATAGAAGGTCTTACGTTGTTCTCTCCAATGTAGGATTCCCCATAACGCATGTTTATCATAGGCAACTTTAACATGAACCCATTTATTTGGAACCATGTCTTCAATGCCTGGAAGATCATATTGAGTAGCCTTTGTCTTTGTAATAGAAGTCGTATTGGTCATTGTCGAAACTCCTCTTTGGAGATACTTAAGATCATTGTTGAAGAAGTAGTAAACTGGTACTTTTTGACAATTTCCACTCATAACTAAAGGTAGGGGTTTGGTAAGGTCAAATGGATAGTCACCGCCTTCTGGATTCTCATAATCAAGATTTTCTGAAAGAGCCTTATAACATTCTTTAAAGTCATATTCTAACTCAGCATAATTTGAACGTGTGCCTTTGAGAAGTCTAAATGTTGGTCCTAACATGCTTTCTTGAATAAGATTTGTGATTTTATGGCCATTCATGATGTTTACAGAGAAGTCTATAGGAGTGCTCATCAATTCATCAAAGGTTTTTGATGGTTTATTAGTAGAAGATGCAAGAGTCATTAACCAACTTTGAGTTTGTCCTTGTTGTGGAGTCTTGCTAACATTCTAATCTAGATCAATAGGTTCTTATGGTTGTATAGGTTCAGTGAACCAGGTACGTTTAGATACAATCTCTTTCATGGGTTCATCATTATCATTACCTAGATTCCCTTCTTGATCTTGTGGCATATCTGAATCTGCAACCTCAAACTCTGGTTCCTCTGATTGAACAAACTTTCTAGAAGATTTTAGTTAAGACTTAGTGCTTTTGGATAAGCCAGACTATGATTCTTTAGCTTTTGTACCTTTTGTTGGTTCTACATCCTTGCTGGTCTTCCTCTTCCTAAACCCTCGGTCTGATTCGGCGGAAGGTTCTTCATATGTATCTTTGTCTTTTTGGAGTCTTTTCAACGAATACATTTTATCATAAGTGGAAAAGAGAGTCTTGTCAAGATCATAAGATTTTATCAATCCTTTATAGCATTCTCTATGTTCAGGAGCTGCTAGATATGATTCACTTTTATCCATTTTGTCGATAAGAATCTTCTTCAACTCAAATTCTGTAAGCGTTGCAGTAGCCTCATATGAAGATTGTGGTTGTAAAGACTCCTTGGTTTGAATCGCCTGCTCAACTGACTCAGTAACCATGTGTTGGAGTTTTGGTGGAGCAAAGTTAGAAACTTCCTTTGGCAGAATCTGAGGAAGTTGAATCTTAACTTGCATAGTGATCCTAGTAGTGATAGATGCAGAAATGTGGTTTATGAATTCATCTCTTATGACTCTAATCCTTGAATCTAGATGATCATCAACTAAAGTTGTCACTTAAGTGTGAAGAGGATCCTTTTTGAACTCAGCAACTTCTTTTTCTAATGCTATGACTCTGTTGTTAAATTGGAAGACGGATGCAAAATTAGGAAGTGCAGATTGAGGATTTGTAGCTTCAGTTGTTGATGGTGGTTTAGATGTTGATTATTATGGTAGAGGAGTGAATGATGGTAATGATTGCGGGATGACGGTGGTGAATATTGGTAAAGATTCAGTGATAACTAAAATAGGTACTGTGAAAAGTGTAGGTGTTTGTTGGCTTGGTACATCATGATGGACGTGAACATCCATTGGAGAAATAATTACTGCATGAGTATGACGAATATCTAAAAAATTCAAGAATTTAGATGCCAAGTCAGATGAGTGAGAAGAGCTATTAACTGGGACTTCAGTCTTCTATGGAACAGTAGAAATTGTCACATGAGCATCTTCTATGACTTGAGAGATCTCTGGATTTTCATTCCCTTGTTGAACGTTAGTTATTTCAGCATATGTACCCTCCTCTTGAATAAACCCTTTATCATAATCAACTGGTTAATTCAGTCGTGTATCTACATCATTGTATAACTGATTGGTAGTATAATCTAACTCTTCATCTTCATCACCTTCAGTTTTATCGATAATATTTGTTTCATCTTCATCATAAGAATCATTGGACGAGGTTTTAACAAGCTCTTCCTCCTTTTCTTCTTCATCATCTCCTATCTTTTCTTTATTTTCTTTTTTATTAGACTCGGAACCCGATTCATTTTCATCAGTTTCATGCTCAGAATCCGACTCATTTTCATTGTCTGATTGGGTTTTGTCATCATTACTATCATTCTCTTGATCGATGCCGTTACTTTCTAAGTTTTGATCATTATTGATGTCATCTTCATCATTTCCCTAAGATTCAGCTTCACTTTCAGATGATTCTTCCTCAGTTACATCGAGAACCCCTGGTTTAACACCTGGTCCTTCATTTGTAACAGAAGGTTTGATCTTTGTAGCACTTGGAGCAGTTTTGGTAACAGTACCAGAACCACTTGGATGAGTCTTCAGAAATTCCCTCAAACTCTTCTAGCGAACTTCTTTATACTGAGCTTCTTCAGTTAATGCCACTTCAGAGAGCAGATCAATTCCTTTGCGCTTCTCAAGAGTCATCTTTTCCTTCTTCTTAGACAATGGCATCTCAAGAGTTTCTCTAATAACAACACCTCTTGTTGGAGCCTTAGTAGACTTCTTTGCAGGTCTCTTTACTCTCTTTGACTTCTTCGTTGGTTCTTCAGGTGAAACTGGGACATTAGTGAGTTGAGGAGAAGCTGGCTGCTTGAAATTTCATGCCTTCTGAGGAGGTGTAGCTCCTATAGCAAAACCAAGGTAAGCCTTGTAATCTTTGGTTTCCTTCATCTCAAGACTAGTTAATGATTCAGGAAGTATAGCACCATAGATTTGAGTTGCTTATTTTGTAGAGACAAATCTTAAAGTGTTTATCAGATAGTCATCTCTGGAGGTGTGCATCCTGATCTTGTTTCTCTAGGAGATAGTCTTGTCTTGAGTAAGGAAGTAGTGAATGATAACTTTAGTGAATCGAGGGTAGTACATCTTCTCTTACTTTTTGTAGGCTATGTTGTCAATCTGGTAAATGAAATCTTCCCACACTAGTAAACATAGTCCATATTCTTCTGATGGTACATACCCTAAAGGATTTGTGTTCTGGAGAGACAAAGCTTGTCAAGACCAATTGTCTTTCCAAGTAAACTTCTATTAATGAGAGCAGCAAAAGTTCTCCAAGATTGATGCATCTAATCAACAACAACATCATTGAGTGAATTGATTTCCCTAGTGTGACCAAGTTCTCTTAAGAAAGACATAATTTCTTCATCAGTAGGGAGTGCATCAAAGTCTTGACCCTGTACCCTAGGGCAGATCTTAAAGACATCTCTGAAGATTTCCAGATTGAGTTTGAATCTCTTCCTTTTGTCTATTTTGAATCTTTAGAAAGTGTCATGCTTGTAAACAGAATCCCAGAATTGATGCATGTAGACTTCTAGAACATCTGCAGTGATCAGAAATACAGAGTAGCATGGAGTGAGATCAAGAGCATCTAGACCGAATTGAAATGTGGGTTCTCTTTGTATCTTTCCAGGAATGAGTCTTCTGTTGAATTTTCCAATCTCAAGTCTTTTCTCCTTGGGAACAAGTTCAAGATTAAGTTTGGCTTGTTGAGCAGTAATGGAAGATATGATTCTGCTAAGATTTGTCACATACCGTTCATATATAACAAATATATATATCATTGAAAGACAATCTAGATCATGACGAATTATTATAGATGCATGACTGATTTACACTAGGAATTATGCACATAGATATAAGGCAAAATATTGACACACATCAGACCAGGAGAAACACATAATCAAACAACACACTAACGATAGGCAATCTATAGAAACCAAGGCAATCATTAAAGATTTCTAAGGAAAACTAGACCTAAATTAATCACTAAGTGATAAGTTAAGGTTTAATTATGCTTAGATTAGGTTACAAGATTTGATTACTAAGATTACGAGATTAGTTCTTCTAGAAAAAATCATGTATAATTCGCCCTATATAAGTGTATAGTTCGCCTGAGTTAAACAGCGAATAGTTCTCCTTTATAACTAAGTAATATATTCTCCTTTATTGAAGCCACATGTATAGTTCGCGACAATTTATCAGTGTATACATGCCTCATTAGCAACAAGTGTATAGTTCCGCCTATAATACATGTATAATTTGCCTGTGTTAAGATTAGTGTATAGTTCTCTTGTGTAAACACGTATAATTCGCCCGTGTAACAACTAGTGTATAGTTCGCTTGTGTAAATACGTATAGTTTGCGTGTGTAACACTTACACCAACATTTTACACATTTTTAAGCATCACTATCCATCTAAGCATGATCACATAGCATCTAGGAAATATTTTAACACGTTTTCCTCATGAATTAACCATAAAAATCTTGCCTTTTGACTCATTCGACTCACATAAACACGAAAACCCAGGATATTCCAAGATATTAACATGTAAGAATGTTTTCAAAGAACACTCAAATTGCACACAAACAATCATTATAGCATTTCAAAACCTAAACCATAACTTTTACAAGTTCTTGACAATTTAGCATCTAGTTCGACATCAACAATCAAAACATGTGAGTACATTATCCCCATTAAGAACTGTTTTAGGTGCATCATCTAGATCCCTATAGGACCAAAACCCCTTAATCAATTTAACATTTCATCCACTTTTTAGGGTGACAAAAGTTAGGTTGAAATTTAAGGTAGGTCTGATATATGAATGTTTTAACATTAAAACAAGTGTACCTTTTGATTAACGAAGATTGAACGAGTTCATGAAGGTTAAAGTATTCAACAATAAGCTTAAGGTTAGTGTGTTGTGTGTATAAGTGAACGAGAAGAGGGATGTTTTTGTTTAAAAACTTTTAGTTTTGGCAAAAATGCCCCTAAATGTTTAGTGACTTAACATAATGGCAAAAGTAGCTTCATAATGGCAAACTAGTCCCTAAAGTTAATAATGAAGAAAAGTCCCCACATTTTGCAATATACCCTTAAAGAAAGTAAACACATAACAAAAAAGCCAATTGAGTTAAAATTAATTACCACCCCTTAATAATACACCTTTATTGTTTAAAACCGTTTCTTTTATCACAAATTACCTTTTGAAAGAAGAATATTTTGACATTTTCTCTCCTCAAACAATGACCCTCTTCCTATTAAAGAGTTGTAGTCGTTGTTTTGGAGTGGTCACTGTCATTGCGCGAATTACATCATCTTCTCACATCTAATGCGACTCTACTTCTCAGTTACAGATTCATACTAATATATTATCTGCCACATCCTCTCATGCACACCAATATATCCATAATGACATTTATCTCTCTCTATTTCAGTATCACACACATAAGATCAACTCCTTATCGGACGCCGCGAGCGCAATCAGTAGATCTCACAGTGAGGATCGCACAGCGAGTTGAGATGCGCAAATAACCGCGCGAATCGCGCCTCTGCGTATGGCTCCATCCAGATCTAACCATGGTCGCTCCGCTCAATCAATTCGCGAGAGGCACAGAGAAGAGAGCAGAATCTCAACTTTTCTTCTTGATCTTCAAGATATAACGGTAGCCTCACTCTAAAGTCATTAGATAGCCGGTTACTATATGAAAATAATAGCAAGCCAGTTTGGCACAATGTTTTAAATCTAGCTTTTAAACTTAATGCTCGAACGTTCATTTACAGCATCGTATCATTATTAATTGACATTTCTAAGAGCCGGTAAATGTTATGGATTTTCAGAAGACCTCGCCGAAGATCCTACATCATCTATACTCTACTGAGTATCTCAAGATATAGAAGTCTTCAATCATATGTCTAAGTATTGTTATATTAGAGATAATACAATTTCATTAAAACACAAATATATTTCACATCGCTCTTGTTATATATGTTTTCTTATGTATAATGAATACAAGATATGAGTTTACCACCAACACTCGTATTTCTCTCTCATCACCATACGTAAAAAACACGTTTTAACGTACCCGAAGACATGCTCTCATAGCAAGCTTTTCGATCAAGACGTTAAATCTATCACTCACTTTTATGGCAAAATAGAGTACTCTCGTAGCACATGCTCTTTCCAGTCTCGCTTACTCCACTCCTCACGAAAGGTATAGCTTCACGATTCCATTCTCCACTTGCTCCTTTATAAAATGGTAGCGAACATCAATGTGATTGGCTCGTGAGTGTTGAACATTGTTGCAGCATGAAGCAATCACACTCTTGTTGTCGCAGTACAGAGGAATCTTATTGAATTAAAAAAGCCATAATCATTAGCTTGAACGCATACATAGGGAGTTTTAGCACAACACCCAATAGCAATATATTTAAGCCCTATAACTCGAGATGGTGGTGTACTTTTGCTTCTTTGAAGACCAGCTAACAAGTTTATCACCTAAGCAAGTTTATCACCTAAGAATTAAGCACTCCTTGATATACTGCGTCTAGTGTCCTGACACCCCGCGTGATCTGCATCTGCATATGATGTTAGAGACATACAGGTATCCTTCGAGTACCAAAGACCCATGTTAATGGTTCCCTTTAGGTATCGAAAGATCCTTTTAGCCGCATTTAAGTGCTTTTCGGTAGGCTTTGCTTGATACCGGGCACATAAGCAGACTGCATAAATAAGGTATGGTCTACTGGATGTCAGACACATAAGGGATCCAATCATGCCACGGTAAAGTGTAGCATCAACTAGTTTCCCTTGTAGATCTTCATCAAGTTTACTTTTTTCTACCATAAGTGTGTCTACAGAATCACTAGTTAGCATACCTGTTGGGATTAAAAGACTTCATGATGATCTTAGAGTTACTGCAGCTCAGGTGTGTGTTAGTACTGCTAAGCATAAATTAATGTTGTTAGTAATCTTTATGAAAAATATACTAAGTAGTTAGTACTGCTAGTTACTACTGCTAGTGTAAGTTACTACTGCTAATGTATATTAGTACTGTTAGTTACTACTGCTAGTAATGTTAGTACTGCTAGAGTAAAGATAGTACTGCTAGAGTAAACTTAGTACTGCTAGTGTAACTTAGTACTGTTGATGAAGAATGAAGAAAATATTCTAAGTAGTTAATGTTGCTTGTGCTCAGTTAGTGCTGCTGGTACAAAGTTACAACTACTTATTCAGAGTTAGTGCTGCTGGTACAAAGTTACAACTGCTTATTCAGAGTTAGTGCTACTGGTACAAAGTTACAACTGCTGAAAGGTTACATTTGCTCAAGGATTTAGACTGCTAAAAAGATAAAGATTGATTGGAGATCAAGAATACTTACGTGATAAGTATGGGTTATCTATAGAAAGGATTTTAGTGAATATTCTAAAATGTTGTAATATATTGTAAATCAACTAGGACTCCTTGGTGTATAAAAGGAGGTCCTAGGGCATAGAGATTGATCATCTTTTCATTGTTCTGTCAATCTATTTGTAGCTTCAAGGTTTTGTAAACCCTAACACTATTAAGAGTGTTCGTATTATATTAAGGCTGAAAGTTTGGTAAACTGTTTGTTATTAATCTTGTTCATTACTGTTTCATTGAAATTCTTCTTAGTATCATTGACTAGATTTTGCATAGTCTTTGATATTCACAATCAAAGTTTCTATCATAGTTGTTTTTAATTTATTCTATACAACTTAGCCTTACATATGCTAAGGAATTCAAGATCTATTCAAGTGGGATCAACAAGTGGTATCAGAGCTTGTGAGAAGCTTTGAATAAGAAGAAACTTTACTACAAACAAGATCTACTTTTTCAAGAAGCAATGGACTCTTAATCTACTCAAACCATCAAGCTACCTATACTCTAACCTGGTGAGTATGATCTTTGGAAGATGAGGATGGAGCAGTACCTACAATGCATTGATTACACTCTATGGGAGATCGTAGAAAATGGTAATGCACCCATAGTAACAAAAACTGTTGATGGTAAGGAAACTGTTATCCCTCCTACAAGTGTTGAAGAGAAGGAACAAAGAAGGGTAGAGTTGAAGGCGAGAAGCACTCTGCTGATGGCCTTACCTAATGAGCATCATTCAGTTCATACACCAACAAGGATGCTAAGACACTGATGCAGGCAATTAAGAACAGATTTGGAGGTAATGTTGCTACAAAGAAAACTCATAAAAATCTTCTAAAGCGGCAGTATGAAAACTTTGTTGCATCCATCACATAAGTGATTGAGCAAACCTATGAAAGGCTTCAAAAGCTAATTAGTCAACTGGAGATGCATGGTGAAGTTATCTCTCAAGAAGACATTCAATCAAAGTCTCGAAAGTCTGACACAAGAATGGCCTATGCCACACTATTAGTGGAGGAACAAACCAGAGATTGAGACATTGAGTTTGAATGACCTATTCAACAACCTAAAGGCTTATGAATCAGAGGTCAAGAGGACATATAGCTCAACCATAAACTCACACAATGTAGCCTTTCTGTCCTCTAGCAGCACTAATAGTGCAACTAGAGAAGCATAATACTAATCAGGGTTGTTTTAATAACTGCTAAGCCACCCCCTCAGGGTGCTGTTGATAGCTCAACAACTATTGAAAATTTGAGTGATGTTGTGATTTATTCCTTCTTTGCTAGCCAACCAAGTATTCCACAGCTTGATAATGAAGATCTACAACAAATCCATCCTGATGATCTAGAAGAGATGGATTTGAGGTGGAACATTGCTATGCTGACTATGAGGGCAAGAAGATTCCTGAAGAATACTGGAAGGAAGCTGGATATGGCCAACAAAGAAAGAATTAGGTTTGACAAGTCCAAGGTGGAGTGTTTTAACTGCCACAAGAGAGGACACTTTGCAAGGGAATGCAGGGCACCCAGGAATCAAGACAGCAGAAACAAGGAGCTACAAAAGGATTGTGCAGTTTAAGAAACACTCAAATGCTTAGTACAGTGTGATGGCTTTGGCTATGATTGGAGTGACCAAGCAGAAGAAGGTCCAACCAATTTTGCTCTTATGGCTTATTCTTCAACAAGTTCAACTTCTTCTACACACTCTGAGGTATCTAATGACTCAAATTGTTGTTCATCTTGTTTAGAATGTGTAAAAGATCTAAAAGAACAAAATGAACAATTAGTTAAAGACTTAAGAACAGCTAGGATAAGTGTTGTCTCTTATAAAACTGGTTTAGAATCTGTAGAAGCTAGACTGTTAGTCTTTAAGAAAAATGAGTCTGTGTATGAGGAAGATATAAAACTCTTAAAACGTGAAATCTATTTAAGAGATTTAGATATTAAAGAGCTTAAAAGGAAGTTAGATTTGGCTACAAAAGAAAAAGATGAGGTTCAACTTACAGTACAAAAATTTGAAAATTCATCAAAAAACCTAAGTAAACTTCTAGACAGACAGATAATGGATAAGTGTAAAACAAGATTGAAGGTATAAGTTGTCCCATCCCCTCTCCTCCCCTAAACTGGAATTTTTCCCCCAAAATCTGATTTAGTTTATCCTAGTCTAGATGATTTTGTTGATGTGAATGAGTCTGTTAGTAAGCCTGTAGTTGAAAAGCCTACTGTTGAGACTAATGAACCTAAGACTGCTAGGAAAGAAAATGGAGCCCCAATTATTAAGGATTGGGTGTCTGAAAGTGAGGAAGAAGATGTGCTTAAGTTTAAAACAGTTAAACATAATTTTACTAAAATTGAGTTTGTCAAACCTAAAACTGATAGGCAAACTATTAAGAAAATTAGGCAAGACACATACAGTCCATCTAGAAGTCCTAGAGGAAACAAGAGAAACTGGAACCAGCAGATGTCTCAAAAATTAGGGAGTAATTTTAAGATGTTCAACAAAGCTTGTCATGTGTGTGGTAGTTTTGATCATTTGAGGAATGATTGCAATAACTAGTAAAATAATAGAAGATTTGCAAAACCAGTTTGGGCCAATGTTCAAAGGGTGAACAAACAGAATTTCTCTAAATTAACTCACCCCAGTCCAAAAGGAAACATGGTTCCACGAACAGTCTTAACTAGGTCTGACCCAATTTCACTTAATACTACTAGACCAATTAATACTGTTCAACCAAGAATAACAATAAATAAACAGTACTCATGAAAATGTTATTAATAAATGCAAATTCAACTGCTAGAAGCCTTTTAACAAAATACATCAGTTAATAACAGTAATTTCACTAAAAAGGTTAATACTGTTAAGGGAATAAGGGTTAATAATGCTAGGCCAAAAGCAGTTCTTAATGCTGTTAAGGGAAACAAAGGAAATGTTGTAAAGGCCTCAGCATGTTGGGTTTGGAGACCAAAGCATAAAGTTTTAGACCATGCTCCAAAACAATGTTGCATCACAGTCCTTTAAAAGGATTTAACTATATTAATGCCACAAGGCAGATCTAAGTCCATGATGGCTTGGGTCCTCCATAAAGAAACAATTCACCTACCATTATGGCTGGCAATTCCTACAATTTTTGCAGATAAATGAGTGATTGACAGTGGATGCTCTAGGCATATGATAGGAAATAGATCATATCTTATAGATAAGAAATTGATGGAGGATTTGTTGCCTTTGGAGGTACAAAAACATGTGATGATGCAGGTAAAACTAGAATGGAGATAGTACCTGGCAAATATTACATACTGCATAACAATCATGGAACTCAAGATCCACCATTCTCTTCTAGTTCAAAGGATTCTCCTGATGATGGATTCAAACCATCAGGGGAGGAGGAAAAGATGGATACTGAAGATCCAGGGAATGAAGATAGTGAGGTTACAAGTACAAGAGAGCCAAGAGTAAATCAAGAGAAGGATGCAAATGTCAACAGCACTAACAATATTAAAACTGTTAGTCACCTTACATGTTGTTGGAGCAAAGTAGATAATGGTTGTTGCTAATAAATATAGACCTCTGGATTTGCTTATGATCCAAATATGCCTGAATTTGGAAGAAATTGGCAGATAGTTTTTGTTTTAAGGTAAAAAGCTGAAGATGATATTTCAGGGCTGACATGAACAATTTGGATACATACTTCCAAGTCAGTCCTGTTCCTACCACAAGAATACACAAAGACCATCCAATTGAACAAATTATTAGAGACTTAAATTCAGCACCTTAAATAAGAAGAATGACAAGGAATTTGGAGGAACATGGGTTTCTTAGCACTACTCTTGAATAAAGAAGAAACCATAAATACATTCAAAATTGCTTGTTTGCTTGCTTTTTATCACAAGAAGAACCTAAAAAGGTAGTTCAAGCACTGAAGGATCTAAGTTGGATATAAGCTATGCAGGAAGAGCTTCTACAATTCAAGTTACAAGAAGTTTGACCTTGGTGGAGTTACCTAATGAAAAAAAGAGCTATTGGGACTAAATGGGTTTTCAGGAACAAGAAGGATGAAAGAGGCATTATGATTAAAAATAAAGCAAGATTGCTTGCACAAGGATACACATAAGAAGAAGAAATATACTATGATGAGGTTTTTGCTCCTGTTGCTAGAATTGAAGCAATTAGGCTATTTTTAGCTTATGCCTCATTTAAAGACTTTGTAGTCTATCAGATGGATTTCAAGAGTGCTTTTATTTTTGGAGTAAGATTGAAGAGGAAGTCTATGTGGTCCACCACTGGTTTGAAGATCCAGACTTCCAGACAAGTAGCAAGTAGAAAAGATACTTTTGGATTGACAACAAGCTCTTAGAAGCTCGGTATGAAAAACCTTGTCAACTTATTTGTTGGACAATGGGTTTCAGAGAGGAAAGATAGACAAGACTTTGTTTATCAAAGGGACAAAAGTGATATTATGTTAGTTCAAGTATATGTTGATGATATCATTTTTGGGTCTACAAGGAAGAAGATGTGTACTGAGTTTGAGAAGATGATGCATAAGAAGTTCCAGATGAGTTCTATGGGAGAGCTCACATTTTTCTTAGGTATGTCAAGTAATAGAAGGAAGAATGGGAATGTTGTTCAAATGCTGCAGTAGTGTGCTTGTGCAAGATTCTAAGTCAATCCTAAAGTTTCACATCTTCATGATGTGAAAAAGATCTTTAGATACTTAAAAGGTCAACCTAAGTTGGGCCTTTGGTATCCCAAGGATTCACCTTTTGATTTGGTGGCATATACTGATAGTGACTATGCAGGAGCAAGTTTAGATAGGAAATCCACAATAGGAGGTTGTTAGTTCCTAGGATGCATGTTGATTTCTTGGCAATGTAAGAAGCAGATTGTGGTTGCTAATTCCGCAACTGAAGCTGAGTATATAGCTGCTTCTAATAGCGCTCGTGACAGGTGCTTAGATCCAAAATCATTTGGCTGATTAGGGTAGATAACTTTATGCAGACCTAAGAATCATATTGATAAAAAGAGTCAATCTACAAGTGAAGAACCCTGTTTTTCATCAAAGACAAAGCACATTGAATTATGCAATCAACTTTATCAATATTTCCAATGAGAAGAAGCTTAATCAGATGATAAAGATGCACACAGAACAGAATGTTGCAGATTTTGCTCACAAAGCATTAGATGTTAGCAGATTTCAATATGCTGATGCAAGTATTGAAAGCATAACCTCTGAAGTATGATTAAGGAGGATAATTTTGTTCATATGTAGCGATTAGACAACAAATGATGATTTGAATATGGATAAAAGCTGCTAATGATGGAAAATCAAGTTGTGTTGTTAGGCTCACTTTCCTACTGTAAGTAAAATTAATGCTAGCTAGTTATACTTAATACTACTATGTTAAATGCTGTTAGTTATACGTACTACTGTTTGTTATAATTACTATTGTGAGTAATGAGAGAAAATGGGTAAGCATACAATCAGAACGAGAGATGTAGTGAACTAAAAAATAGAAAGAGTGACTTGTGAGCAATAGAAATAAGAGAAATAGGTGAGCATAAACGACAGAAAGAGAGATGTGTGAACTAAAAATAGAAAGAGTGACTTTGTGAGCTAAAAGAAATGAGAGAAATTGGTGAGCATAAAAACAGAAAAAGAGATGTGTGACATAAAAACAGACAAAATGATTCATTGAGAAAAAGAATTAAGAGATATAGTGAGAATAAAAACAGAAAGAGAGTTTTTGTAAAAGAAAAACAGATAGAGTAATTGGTGATAAAAAGTAATTGAGGAGATATATGAGAAAAAAACAGAAATAGAGCCTTGTGAAATCACAATTCTGGGTGATGGAAATGCTTTTTGGAACGAAATTGGAGTTAATGCTGGTGACTCAAAGTTAATGCTGCTAGGCATACACTTACTACTGCTAGTGTTAGTTAATGCTGTTAGGCATAAACTTACTACTGCTGGTTAAGTTAATGCTGCCAGGCATAACTTACTACTGCTGGGCTACTGCTGGGTCAGTTAATGCTGTTAGGCTTAATTTAGTACTGCTAGTTCAAGTTAATGCTGTTGAGGGTGATTTCATAAATACTTCGATTGAGGGTTTTCATTCAATCCACTTAATCGTTTTTCAATCCTTTGTCATACCCTCTAATCATAAACCCAACACAATTTCATTTTAATCATCAAACCTAAGGGTAGCAAAAATGAACCAAAAAACCGAAACCGAACCGAAAACCAGAAAAATCGAATCGAAATAACCGAACCCGAATTAGAAACCGACGGTTTGGTTTTTCTTTTTTTTAAATAACCGAACTTTCGGTTCGGTTTCGGTTTTGACATAAAAACGAACCCGAACCGAATTCATAATAACAACCTATTGCGAACACATGGTCAGCATCAAGCATTTGGCCATTCCCATTAATTTTTGTTTTTCATTTTATTGTTACACAATAAAAATTACAAAATAAAAAAAGTTTCATGGTATGCACATCAGTCATGAATTAATTCACATGTTTCAAACTGTATGATAAATGTGATCTCATATTGCTACTGATATAGCATGATACAATTGATACCCATGAAGAATTATAGATAAATTTAAACTAAGTTAATACTACTAGAACATTTGAAGAAATCGAAAACGTTTACTAATAATGTTAAAAAAGACTTTGACCTAAACGTTTATGAAACCAAAAACGTTCAAGAAGAAACCGAATGTTGGGCCTTGATTATTGGGCTTAATATTTTTCTTTATAATGTCAATATTTTTAAGTAAAAAAAAGTACAAATGGTTTGAAGAAACCAAAAAACCGAGAAACCGAACCCAAAAAATCAATTGATACAAGAGAAACCCAAAAAAAAACAAGAGTAAACCGAACGTTTCGGTTATGGTTATGCAAAAAACCGAACATTCGGTTTCGGTTTCAGTTTTCGCTAAAAAACCGACCCAAACCGAACCGTGCACACCCCTATCAAAACCCAACTTCAATGGCTCCCCTAAAGTTCGCTAGTTCACACAACATGGTCGCATTCTTAGATAAACCCACTAAAAGTGATGGATTCGAGCAAATTGTGGATTTTTTGAACGCACATGCCAATCCAATATGCGTTAACGATTAATCCCATAATCTATACTGCATGTATTGAGCAATTTTGGGCTACTACAAAGGTGAAAACTGTTAATAGAGAAGTGCAGATACAAGCCCTAGTGGATAAGAAGAAGGTGATCATCACTGAGACAAGTGTAATAAGTGATCTTCAATTAGAAGATGCTGAAGGTACTGAATGTCTTCCAAATGCTACAATTTTTGAACAGCTGACACTCATGGGGTATAAAAATCTTACACAAGAGCTTTATATTCTATAAACCCTTTCTTTTCACCTCAATGTAAATTTCTTATCCATACAATTCTGCAATGCCTTAGTGCTAAGACTACTGCTTAGAACGAATTTAGTAGCACTATGGCCTCTGCTGTCATCTGTCTTGCCACAAACTAAAAATTTAACTTTTCTAAGTATATTTTTGATAATATGGTGGAGAACTTGGAGGGCGGGGTTTAAATATGCTAATGAATCCAAGGTTTGTGACCAATGTTCCCTGGATAAACAAGTTAAAGGAAAAACCAAACATAAAGAAATTTATGTTACACCGTCTCACACTAAGAAGGTCTTTGCTAAATGAAGAGCAGGAAACAACTTTTCCTGGATAGGACACACCTTTATTTCCAACCATGATTGTTCAAGCACAAGAACAAGTAGGTGAAGGTTCAGAGATACCAACTGATCCCCATCATACACCCACTACTACTCAACCATCAACATCTAAACCTCAGAAGAAACAGTCTAGAAGGAAACAGAGGAAAGACAATGAGGATCCTTAACTTAGTGGTCCTACAGAACCTGTAACTAATGATACTAAAAATGTGGCAAGTGTACCCACATATTCCAATGATCCACCTGCTTATGGTAATGATAAGACTAAAACAAATAAAATTAATGGAACTGGTGTATCAGCTTATCACAAAGAGTTCTTGACTTGGAGAAAACAAAGACCTCTCAAGCTACAGAGATTACTAAATTGAAGGAGATGGTTAAGAGGTTGGAAAAGAAAGGAGGGTCAAGAACTCATAGGCTCAAAATATTATACAAGGTTGGTAGATCTGTAAGAGTGGTTTCCTCTTAAAATGAAGGTTTGGGTGATCAGGAGGATGCGTCTAAACAGGGGAGGAAAAATGATGAAATTGACCAAGATGCAGAGGTTACATTAGTTGATGAGACTAAAGGAGTATGGTGGATAATTTAATCTGTTTGATATTGGTGTTCTTGAGAATGAAACAAGAGAGGCAGAGAAAGAGTTGATAAGGCTGAAAAGATGTTATACTGCTAATCCAGGTTAACACTGCTAGGTGAAGTAGTTTACTACTGCTAATGTTGTAGATTAGTACTGCTGAAGTTACAACTGATAGTACTAGAAGGCAACAACAACTGATGATGATTACCCCTGCTCAGACTTTAATAGATATCAATAGCTGGCAAAACCCAAGGCTAGAGGGGTTATAGTTCAAGAACCAAGTGAATTTACAACAACAACATCACCTTCACAACCATCACAACTTCCACAGGCTAAAGACAAAGGCAAGGCAAAAATGGTTGAGCCTGAAAAACCTTTGAAGAAGAAAGATCAGATTATGTTTGATAAGGAGGTTGCTCAACAACTTCAAGCTCAATTAGATGCTGATTGGAAGAAGAAAGAAGCTTGCAAGACAAAGGAAAGACAATGCAAACATTGTTGAATGGATAATGTTCAAGCTATGATGGATGCATATTATGAGCTAGCTGCAAGATTACAGGCATAAGAGCAAGGATAATTGACTATTGAAGAAAAGTCAAGATTGTTTGTGGAGCTCATGAATAAAAGGAAAAAGCATTTTGCAAGACTTAGAGCAGAGAAGAAAACCACCAACTAAGGCTCAAAAGAGAAATACAATGTCTACTTATCTGAAAAACATGGTTGGATACAAGCACAATCAATTGAAGACCAAAAGCTTTGAGGATATTCAGATGTTATTTGACAAAGAAATGAAAAGAGTAAACACATTTGTAGACATGGATACAGAGTTAGTGAAAGGCAGTGAGACAAGAACAGAAGGGAAGTTCCTAAACGACAGATGATAAAACTTGAATCTGAAAATTTAAAGAAGCAAAAGTTAGATGAGAATGTAGAAGCTAAAGTAGATGATGATCAAGAAGAAGCAGAGATAAAAACACATATGGAGATAGTTCCTGATGATGAGGTAGCAATTAATGATATACCTCTAGCCACTAAGCCTCCAATCATTGTTGACTGAAAAATCATCAAAGAAGGAAAGATGAGATACTTTCAAATCATAAGAGTTGATGGAAGTTCAAAGAGGTACTCATCAATGATTCAAATGCTTCAGAATATTGACAAAGAATACTTGGAAACTCTCTGGAAGTTGGTTAAAGCTAAGCATGGGTTAACAAGGCCAGAGGAGGGCTATAAGAGAAGTGTAATGGTGTTCTAAAGTGATGTTTGAACTGATGCGACAGTGAAGTGCGAAGGAATCTACAAGGAACACAAGTGACAATTTGGGAGAGCTATTTTTCATCAAAGTGGAGTGCATTTTGTAAGATTTCAGAATCTGCATATCATTATGCTGGTAGAAAAGAGATATCTACTTACACATGCAGCAATCACAGAAATGCTCAACAAGAAGCTTCAAACCGACCATTGGAATGAAATGTGTTATCAGCTTCTTAAGCTCATGACAAAACAGCTCAAGAATCCTGGAAATGTTTGAATTCATCCTCCTAGTGAAGATAAAACTTTTAATCAAGAAACTTGAAGATTCAGACGATGAACGTTAAGTTTAGGGGAGGATTGTTAGGATTAAAAGACTTTTTGAAGCTGTTTGGAAGTTACTGCTGCTAAGGTTAGAGTTACTACTGCTAAGCATAACTTAGTGTTGTTAGTGATATTAGTGAAAAATATGCTAAGTAGTTAGTACTGCCAGTTACTATTGCTAGTATATATTACTACTGCTAATGTAAGACTGCAAGAGACTTCTAGAGAAATACTACTAAGTAGTTAATACTGCTAGTATAAAAGTTACTATTGTTAGTGTAACTTAGTACTGCTAGTATATGTTAGGTACTGCATGAGTAAAGCTACAACGGTAGCATAAAGTTAGTACTGCTAGTGTAACTTAGTACTACTGATGAAGAATGAAGAAAAATATTCTAAGTAGTTACTACTGCTTGTACATAGTTAGTGCTTGCTGGTATAAAAGTTAATGCTGCTGGTTACAATGGCTGAAAGATTACAACTGCTAGAAAAGTTTTTACTGTCAGAAGGATAAAGACAAGAGTAGGGATAAAGATGAAGATTGTTTATCAAGATTAAGTATAAGATATTTTTGTAAAATATTCGTATAAGTTATTTGTTTAGAAGATCATGATAACTTTGGAAAGTATTGTAAGCCTTGTTGGACTCCTTGGTGTATAAAAGGAGGTCCTAGGGCATAATGTATATACATCCAGATATCCTTCATTGTTCTGTTAATCTATTCGTAGCTTCAAGGTTTTGTAAACCCTAACACTATTAAGAGTGTTCGTATTATATTGAGGCTGAAAGTTTGGTAAACTGATTTGTTATTGATCTTGTTCATTATTGTTTCATTGTAATTCTTCTTAGTATCATTGACTAGATTCCGCATTGTCTTTGATATTCACAATCAAAGTTCTACTATAGTTGTGTTAGATTTATCTTGCATAACTATACCTTATACAAGCTAACGGATTAAAGATTTATTCTATTGGGATCAACACATGCTTACTAATATATTATTGTAATAAAGTAAGTCCTATAAGGTTCTAGAAATTGCACCGGTGGCAATTATTGATCGTTAATTACCTTTTGAATACACCGTCACTAGCAGATCAACTGATGTTATGTGGTATGTCAAGTATAGGGTCCTGCCTTAGAAAATTAATTTTTCGTTGATTAAACATGGGTAGTTAATTTTCTTTAAAGAGTATTATCGAAAATACTAATTCTTGAACTTTAACTATGTTTTGTAGATGGCACAACCTGTTCAAAATATAAACCATTCGACTTTCAAGTCGATGTTTGAAAGAGAAAAACTTTTTGGAACAAATTTCAATGTTTGGTTTCGTTCACTTAAGCTGGTCTTGAGAGTTAAAAAAAAATGTTTGTCATTGAACAGCCTATTCCTCTTACTCCTGCAGCTGATTCCGCAACAAATGTGCTGGCGGATTAGAATGCATTATATGATGCTTATAATGAGGTGGCTTGTCTTATGCTTGGTAGTATGACTCCTGAGCTTCATAGACAATTTGAAAACTATGCACCTTATGAGATGCATCAGGAGCTTAAATCTAAGTTTGAGAAATAAGCTGGAGTGGAGAGGTTTGACCTAATCTAAACTTTCCATGCTTGCAAACAAGAGGATGGTAAACCAGTTGCTGCATATGTTCTACAGATGAAAGGATATATAGATCTGAACTCTGTTATATGCTTACCCACAAGATCTTACTGTTGGTCTTATCTAGAATGGCCTCACTAAAGATTTTGCTTGATTTATGAGAAATTACAATTTGCATAACATGGGGAAGACAATTGGTGAACTACATGCTATGCTCATTGAGTATGAAAAAGGTTTACCTAAAAAGGCTGAAACACCACAAGTAATGATGATTAAAAGTGGTAAAATCCAGAAAGCCAATAAGAAATCGCTTAAAGCTAAAGGTAAGGGTAAAGCTAATGGCAAGGGAAAGGATAAACAAGTTTATATCCCTAAGCCTAAAAACCCTAAACCTACTGCTAAAGAGCACCCAACTAAGGATGACACCTGCCACCACTACAAGGAGGAGGATCATTAGAAGAGGAATTGTCCTGTTTATCTTGCTGAGTTATTGAAGAAAAAGAAGCAAGTTGGCACTGCCAGTTTTTCAGGTATCTTTACAATAGAATTATTTGCTTTTCCTAATAAATCCTGGGTGTATGACACTGGTTGTGGTACTCACATTTGCATTACAAAACAGGGGTTTAAAGAAGCAAGAAAGCTGAAACAAGGAGCTCTTTATTTGTACGTGGGCAATGTTGTTCGTGCACAAGTATAAGCTATTGGAAGTTTGACTATGTGCCTAATGCCTAGTGATTTGTTTAGACAATTGTCATTATGCACCTACTATAACTAGAGGTGTTGTTTCAGTTCATCGTTTGGTTAAAAATGGATTTGTCTAGCGTTTTTACGGATTATGGAATTTTAGTTTCTAAGAATGATGTTCTTTATTTTAATGTTATTCCACGTGATGGTATTTATGAAATTGATATGCATAATCTTGTACCAAATGTTAATTCTATTTATAATGTTAGCAATAAAAGAGCCAAGCATAACTTGGACTCTACTTATCTATGGCACTGTCGTCTTGCTCATATAAGCAAGAAACGCATTGAAAAGCTGCAACATGAAGGGCTTTTAAAATCAACAGATGATGAGTCATTTGATCAATGTGTGTCTTGTTTATCAGGCAAGATGACAAGAAACCCCTTTCCGCATCGTACTGAAAGGGCAACTGATCTTCTTGGAATAATACATACTGATGTGTGTGGTCTAATTAGATATGTGTCAAGACAATGTGCTAGCTACTTCATTACATTTACGGATGATTATAGTCGTTATAGTTATGTTTATCTCCTTAAACATAAACATGAGGTCTTTGAAACATTCAAGGTGTTTAAGAATGAAGTGGAAAATCAACTCGGGAAGACAATCAAGGCTCTTCGATCAGATCGAGGTGGCGAATACATAAGCCAAGAGTTTAAAGATTATCTTAAAGCTTGTGGAATTGTCCAACAACTTACTCCTCCATACACACCACAACACAATGGCGTGTCTGAAAGGAGAAATCGTACTTTGTTAGACATGGTTCGATCTATGATGAATCTTACAACTCTATCGTTATCCTTTTGGGATTATGCTCTAGAGTCTGCAACACGCATTCTCAATATGGTTCCAACCAAGAAGGTTGATAAGACTCCATATGAATTATGGTATGGAAAAGTTCCAAACTTGTCTTACTTAAAGGTCTGGGGATGTGAGGCGCTTGTGAAGCGGGATACGCCTGACAAACTCCAACAAAGATATGTTAAGTGTATCTTTATAGGATACCCAAAGAGAACGATGGGTTACTATTTTTACTTCCCACCTGAAAACAAAATTGTTGTTGTAAGGTATGCTAAGCTCTTTGAGAAAAGTCTCATAACTCAAGAAGTCAGTGGGAGGGCCATAGATCTTGAAGAAATTCAAGATGAAGATACATCACCTTCTAAAATCACTAGCGAAATTCCTATGGAGGTTGAAGGTTTTGAACCACCTCAAGAGGAAGTGATTCTGATTCGTAGGTCCGAAAGGACACATCGAGCTCCAAATCGTTTATGTCTAAATGTAGAGGCGGAGGAGCATAGTCTAGGGGATCTTAATGAACCCACTAGCTATAAAGCTGCAATGTTAGATCCAGAATCTAATAAGTGGCTCGATGCTATGAATGCGGAAATGCAATCCATGATAGACAATAAGGTATGGGTCTTGGTCGATCTTCCTCCTAATTGTAAGACTGTTGGGAGTAAGTGGATTTTTAAGAAAAAGACTGACATGGATGGCATTGTACACACCTATAAAGCTCGTCTTGTAGCAAAGGGTTATACTCAACTCTACGGGGTTGATTATGAAGAAACGTTCTCACCCGTCGCTGACATTAGAGCTATTAGGATTCTCATATCTATAGCGGCGTTCTATGATTATGAGATATGGCAAATGGATGTCAAAACTGCCTTCTTAAATGGTTATCTTGATGAAGACATTTATATGGTACAACCTGAAGGTTTTGTTGATCCTAAACATCCCAGAAAAGTATGCAAGCTTCAAAGATCCATTTATGGTCTTAAGCAAGCATCAAGAAGCTGGAATAAAAGATTTGATGAGGAAATCAAAAAGTTTGGTTTTACTCAAAATCTTGATGAGCCATGTGTATATCAAAAGGCTAGTGGGAGTAATGTTACATTCCTCATCTTATATGTTGATGACATAATTATCATCAATGGGAAATCACATTCAATTTACAACAATAAAGACATATCTTGGAAAATATTTTGCCATGAAAGATTTAGGGGAAGCGGCATTTATTCTTGGAATCAAAATCTATAGAGATAGATCGAGGCGATTAATTAGACTATGTCAAAGTGCTTACATGGATAAGATCTTAGAGATATAGGATGGATAATTTCCAAACGTGTTACATTCCCCATACAAAAATAATTGACTTAACAAAACGCAAGTGCTTCAGCACCCGGAGAGTGAACCGTACGCAGAATGTACCTATGCATCGACTATAGTCCATTAAAATATCGCAGTAAATATGGACTAGACCTGATGTTGCATTCGCGCAAAATATAACAAGCCGTTTTCAACAGAATCCTTGTGAACCACACTGGACTGCTGTGAAAACCATTCTTAAGTATTTAACAAATACTAAAGATATGTTCTTGGTTTATGGTAGAAATCCTGAAGCTAAACTTAGAGTTGATTGCTATTGCAATGCTGGATTTGAGACCGATAGAGATGAAATAAAATCTCAGACATGATACGTCTTCATTTTGAATGGAAGGCGTAGTAGACTAGAAAAGCTCCAAGCAAAGTACTACTGTAATGTCTGCTACAAAAGCAGAGATGGAAGCTGTTTGGATTAGGAAGCTTATTTCAAGGCTTGGAATATTACCAACAATAAACGAACCAATTAAGATGTTTTGAGACAATTCAGCCGCACTTCTTATTGCCAACGAACCGGGTGTTCAGAGGGGCGCCAGACACTACCATAGAAGATACCTTCTTAAAAGTTCACACAGATGACAATCTAGCATATCCTTTTACGAAGGCTTTACCGAAAGGAAAGCTTACTCAACATGCTAGGAGCATGGGACTTCGTTAAGCTAGTAGTTTCATGCAGATCTGTGTTCAGCATTTGGATAAGGGATGTTAAGAAAATTTTATTAATGATAAAGATACGAGGTATGAAGTTATATTTAATATAAATTGTGTCCTATATTTGCATGTTTAATCCGTGAATAATATCATTATTCTAAATAAGTCCGTTGTCGATCAACAATATGGGAATATTGTTGAACTAAGACAATTCTGAGTGATTGGTGACATTGTTGATATTAAGGATGTGTTCACCAAACTCACATGATATTCATAAGATAAATATTAGATTTCCCCAACACAAGGATATTACTTTATGGATCGTCGTCATCAAGTAAACCTTGTAAGTGATTTTATTTACAAAATCCTTAAACTTTAGATGCAAGTAGGTCTTGCATATGTGGATAATCCTTCTTGATCTAGACTAAGTTAACCTGAAAAATGGATAACTAATAAGGGCTATTTCAGAAGTGATTTTGAAACATGATGACTTGGCACTTGTAGTCAATATGGAATTTGTTCCTTCAATAGTTGAAGAATGATGCCACTAGGCCCCTCGTAGAATTAATCAGATGTGTGTGGCCATATCCGAAAACTCATGTAGATATGTCTCATTGATTTTCGGTAATCTTGATTAGTTACATATACGAGAAACAGAATCGTTAAATAATGGAATGACTTTGATCCATATCCATTTTTAACACGGTGTCAGAAACAAAGGGATTGTAAATACCTAAATCATCTTATCTGTAACTTTATGAAACCACACTTGAATTTTTCTGGGAGCATTGGCGTGTTGCTAGACGCTTACCAATGTTATTATGTTATTTATAATGTCCAAGTAGGAGCTGTTGGATTATGAACAAGTATAAAATTGAATATTGTCACGGAAATAAAAAAATGGGGGGGTTATTAGTTTTATTTTTATGATTTTTAGCCACGGAGACGCACACGTTTAATACTAGACAACGAGTATATATATATAATTATTAGAGAATAAAAATATAAGTAGTTAACAAACGATCGTAAAAGTAACTAAAGAATTAATATTGAGTCGGTTAAAAGTTAAATGGACTAGATATGAATAAACGAAGAAATTAAAGGGTGTGGTTTACCCTTTCCCTAGCACTCCAAGGAACATGCTTGCTATGCACTCCAAGGAATAGATTGCCTTGCACTCCCAAGAACATGCTTACCTACAAAGTAACATGCACCTTCACTCCAAGGAACAAGGACTATATATAGAGGCTTAGGGCTTTCATTATTGAGATGACTTGAAACCTAAAACCCTTAAAATCGTCCTTGTGCTCTCCTTGTGATCGACCGATCTTATAACCCAAAAGGGTTTCGAGTTCTTGCTTCTTCCCTTGTTCGATCGCAGATAAACCCTCAAGGGGTTTCGTTTTCTTGGTTGTTCGACCCAAAAGATCACAATGGGTTATTAGGTTTAGCTCGTGTGTTGATTGATTCAAAGACGAATGTTATCGTTTGGTTTCAACACTACTAGTACCTCGTTGTTTGCTTGAACGTATCATGTGTATGTTAAAGTAGAGGAATCATACTTTGATTCTCGTGGTTACACGTAGTGTTATACATACGCGTATATTCAAGACGGTGTTAACGGTTACCTATTAAAGCGGTGTATCATTTCGTGCAAAAAGGTATACATTTCAATCTTGTTAATTGTAAATTCTATACGTGTTATCTTTCCGCTGCGTACTCGTAATATAATGGTTATTAGTTCTAAAAACCCAACAGTTTCTAAATAGAATTATGTATTATAATAATGTATTATGAAATTTTGATGACCAAGTACATATCTAGGAACTTCAAACATTTAAGAAATACGACTATTTTAACTTTACCATCAACGCAACAGAAACACTATTGTTTATACAATCCCAAATTTAAATAACGAGAAAAGTTGCACCCGCGCGTTGCGATGGGACTTTATTGTTTACGTTGTACGAATTAGAATTTAGCTGTAATATTAGAGAATTTATTATTACGATTGACTCCATGGCAAAAGTTTATAACTACTTAATTCGTTGTAAACATTACAGAAAACGTACATTTGTAAAACCATATTAATATCGGGCTTGTTTTATTCATAATCTGTAGACCTTTTTGTCGGTATATGTTTTATTAAAGGAATTGCTAGATATTTGATATATAAATTTTGTTATATAAAAAAATCGTAAATAATAAAAAAATTCAGAATAATTTTCATAACTCGTTACATAGTTTAGGCGTTAGTGTCGTAAATTTTATCTATTGCTAGATGGTGAAACCAAAGAACTAAGGAAATTACATCTAGTAACCTATATTGTAAACTAGAATCAAGCACTTTTTTTTTTTTGGAACGGCGAGTTAGTACAGTTACTAAGTTGGTTATTCGATTCCACAGTACTTACCCAGAAGGCAGTCTATGCCAGACTCGAATAATAATTAGTGATTCGATTCCACAGTACATACCCAGAAGGTAGTCCCTGCCAGCCTCGAATCGATGCATCTATGGGGCAGAACTTCACAGATTCCCACCTTGAAGGAAAACCCCCATGGAGATACTCGAACCTGAGACCTCTCGCATGTGGTAACAGCCTTGAATCAAGCACCTGAAGACTCGATTTTTACCATAAGAACAGTAAGGCATTTAACCTGATCTTTGGACCTAAAACATGAAATATTTGGCCTTGATTTGTCGACAAATCAGGTTGGGTTTCTGTCAAAAAGAGTGAGGACCCCAAACACGTCCAGGAAACTCAACCTAAATGGAGTAAACCGCCTAGATTTTTGCTTGTGCCTGAAACCAGTTCAGACTCTGTCGACCTGCCGTTCGCCATGGATCACATCTTCGTTTTTTTGTAAGACCGAACCGGACCGAGGACCGAAAATAAAGAAAAGGATGGACCGAGGACCGGACCGAAATAGATTCGGTCCTATCCAGTCGGTCCAGTTCGGACCGGTTTCTCGGTTCGGTCCAGTCCGCAGTTCCGTTTTGCTCACCTCTACTTTACACACTTCATAGTTGTACGGTGATTTACGTCGATTGCCAGAACATCATTAAAATTTGGATTCTATTAAAATATTCAAGACTGTTGGAGGACTTATACTTGGGCTTTGGTTTGGGCACTAAAATATTATGTATACTCTGCGACATATAATCGCTTCTACTATTACCCATCGGACCACCAGCGTGTTGTAGCACCTTCTGTTAATGAATATTACCTTATTTGGGCCGTTTGTTAGTATGTGTTTTAGCTTCATGTAATTAAATCGTTGTTTATAGAATGTTTTTTGTGTGCTTTTTCATTGCAATTAATTTATCACGCACTCATAGATTGATTCCTCTTGTGGGTGACTTTTGACATTTATGAACAAATTTTCTCAACTTATTATAAATTTTATATTCTATCACTATACTTGAATCACTGTACATGAACCACATATTTTTAAATTTTTTTAATTTATATTATCATTTACATTAACTAAAATTCATTAAAGCATTATATATAATATATATTTTCATAAAAAAACAAAACATTTTATAATATTATTTATTTTCTCTCTCTTATTTTTCTTTCAAATCGATACCAAATCCGAATCCAATTCCAAACCCTTTTACAAACCAAACGCACCCTTAGTATTTAGGTTAATAACAAACACTGTATCATAATAAACATAGTGGAATAAAATTTGAAATTTAGCCCATGAGATTGTCATGTAACAAAACCCACCATTTAGAAGCCCAATACTTGTATTACCCTGTGGACCCAATTAACGCTTAACTTTAGTGAATATTGGCCCACGAGTAAACAAAATTTGAAAACACATGCAAGATGCTCTTTAAATAAACTGAATTGAACTTTTTGTCCAACACTTATGTAGCCAGCTTCCAATCTAACGAGAAGCAATATAGTGTGTTTTATTCCTCCCTCCGAAAGGTAATCTGGTGATGTAAATCTACCAGATCCGTGTTTGCGTATATATTATCTGTTCGGATGAACGAGGACCTCTCTTTGCTAATATCATCAAAATAATGCTAGTGCTTAATCTAAATATGAGCTCACCTCGCGTTAATTAGCCTTTGACACTTTTCCCAACACACTATTATTCTTTATGTTACATAAATCAACTTGTGTTAGAATGTAACATGATATTGTGTAGAATGGGTTTGTGGACGATTGGGCGCAACCAAAAAATTTGAAGAAAAAAAAATACCCGGAGATGCATTCAACAGGATAAAGGTACCAGAGACCTGAGCCATTTTGCCGATATATATGTATGCGGTTATCAACCAACTGGGCTAGCTCAGTTGGCCACCAAAGGTAACCTTAGGGAGGTATCCTTAGGCATAACCCTAAGGCGAAGGTTAGTAACTGAAGTTCCATCTCATCACTAGGCATAACCCTAGATCTTACACATATAGTACTCCAAGAGAAGTTTCAAGTAGGGGTGAGCAAAACGGACCGCGGACCGGACCGAACCGAGAAACCGGCCTGAACTAGACCGACTGAATCGGACCGAACCTATTTCGGTCCGGTCCTCAGTCCATCATTTTCTTTATTTTCGGTCCTCAGTCCGGTCGGTCCGGTTCGGTCATACGAAAAAACGGGCAATTATGCCTTGTTGGATCGGACCGGACCAAAGATCGACCGGACCGGACCATTTCGGTCCAATCTTCGGTCCGATGTTTTGGCCGAAGTCGGTTTCGGTCCGGTCCGGTTTTAATCGGTTCGGTCCGGTTTTTGGACCGTGAGCACCCCTAGTTTCAAGTAGTAAATATAAACGCGTCTTTGATCACTACGCAAAAAGCTAGCCCTTTATGAAACTGTCGTTATCTAGGTAGCTCTTCGAGTGATGATTCTATCGGCGTCCTATACTCTATCTTTCTCTAGAGTTTAGCCAAGCTCGTTTGCACCTTTTAGTGACTTGAATCTAGCTTGTGTCGATATTTAAGGACTAAAACTAGTTATCCTTAAATCTGATCTGACAATGTAGTGTCACTACTGAAAAATTAAGATGTGGCGTGCATGTACGGCAACAAATATTAATATCGTAAATATTTTTCTACTTCAAGAATAACATTTCGAGTGAAACACTTATGCAAACTATGGCTAACCATTGTGGGAACAAGCCAACAATCCTAAGTGTCGAGAAAAAACATATTGAACCATCTCGAGCTTTTTTCTTTGAATGGTTTTTCTTAAAAGTCGCTGACACTTTTTTTTCTTCTTGAACTTGTGAATACTTGTTAATTATTTTATCATAGACCATAATAATGTAAAAAGAAGAAGATGGGGGCCTATTGGTCATTTTATTATTCTAGACTGCAATCAACGGTTAAACCGAGAGAGTTGGAGGAGCGAACCCGTTACATTACATGTAAAATCATAAGATCATTATTTGAAAAAAAGTTTAAAGATTAAATCTATTATACCTGGCAAACTACAAGGACGATCCATGTAACTAACTCTATTTTTACTAGCTACTGTAACTTTTTAGAGTAAAACGGTCAAGTTCCAGGGCTTGATTTCGTCAAACCAATATACGTAGTAGAAAATTAAGAGTCAATTTGATATTTGATTCTTTACTAAAGTTAAAATAATCAACGTGTTAATTTATTGGATTGGTTCAGCTCTATGTTTGACTTTGTCAATTCTTGACGTAAGCAATGAGACATCAACCTATAATTCTTCCAATTGTCTCATGTTTCCCAAAGGCTTATGATACATGTACCACTACTAAAACACCGTTTGTACCCTCGAGTTTTTGCGTTTTTTTGTTTTTTTTGTATTTTTATAATTTTGTATATGAGTTAAGATCAACATAGACCCATTATTTGTCATAGATCCAATGAATCAATCTCAACTATCTATTTTTTCATCAAAAAAAAAAAAAACCCATTTTCCACCTCTTTTTAAAAATAAAATATCTTACAAACGGTAAATCGTCACACGACAAAAAATACACCGTCGCGACGAGTATTTTTTTAT